>CAIGRB010011278.1:69406-96612 GCA_903798255.1 Fraxinus quadrangulata
ATCTTCAGTTGATTTTGAATTCATTGAATCTAAAAGTTCATCCATTTGGTTGTAATGCTCAACATCTTCCATGCAAAAACCATCCAAGTTTGGAAAAGCTTTCAACCAATTTTGAGTGCATACTAAGACTTCGACCATCCTGTGACTTAAGGAACTACGAAAAGGATCGAGTATCCTACCTCCAGTACTAAATGCACTTTCTGAAGAAACAGTTGACACTTGAATTGCCAACACATCTTTGGCCAAATTGGACAAGACACCATACTTATTTCTGTTAACCTTCCACCAATCTTCAACTTCAAAATCCTTTTTCTCTATACTTTCACGAGCATCCAATAAGTATCGTTCCACGTCATTTTTTATTTCAACTGAATCCTTCAGTGCTTGTTTTTCCATAAATCTACTGAGGCGAGCATCCCTAGTATAAGAAGAACATCCTTTAGATGTATTGGTAGAACTTATAGACTCCTTGGTTGAAATTTTACTACTTCCGTTAATACTTTCATGACGCGCATACCACTCATAAATATTCATCAAATTGGCTTTCAAAGACTTCATCATGTTACTAACAACTTCCCCATCCATATATAGATCATTCAAACAATATTCAACATAATCCATTTTGTATCTTGGATCGAGGATAGTAGCAAGAAACAACAATTGATTCACATTTTCCATTTTACCCCAATACTTATCAAACTTCTTCTTCATGTTAGTCGCCATTTCAACCAACAAAAAGTTTTCATTTAATCTCCATTTATCCAATTCGATTATAAGATTACAAATTTCAAGAAGATAAGCACAAGTACTAAAAGTCAGTCACATTATAGATGTATATCAGAGACGAGAGAGAGAGAGAGAGAGAGAGAGAGAGAGAGAGAGAGAGATACAGGAAAGCCTAACGCGGACGGTCGGCGAAACTGGAAGCCGAGGTCGATGGTTGTCTCCACTCTCCAGAATCTCCACTCTGCCTCACCTTAGGTCGAAGTTGAAGCCAGCAGCAAGGGTGTTCGCCTCAACAATGAAATTATACGGGTTAATAAAATGAGGCCAATGAAAAGGCAAATAAAAGGAGAGAGAAAAGGAAAATAAAAGGAAAGAAAGGAAAAGAAAATGAAATACAACATTTACGGCGTACATATGCATGCCGTAATAAGTCAATTTTTTTACAACACACGGCGTGCACTGAATGTACGCCATAAATACGGATGCAATATGGTGTGCAAAAAATGCACATCGTAAAAACTTTAAGCAATTGACTTTTAACGGCATACTTATATCAAATGCCGTAAATAATCTATTTTTACGACATGCTGTAGATGCACGCCGTAAAGAAAGGCCGTAAAAAGCTACTTTTGTTGTAGTGATTCTACTTCTTTTCTCCTATTCAAAAGCTCTTCAACAACCTGCATATTACCATTAGATTCAGGAAAAAATGCTTATAATAACTACAAAGACCCTCTTAATTCATCAGCAAGCTCTCTCTGGCTCCATTTCTCAAGCATGCCATGTGTTCACATAGATTTCATTATACATTAATCTTTCAATTTCATATATAAATTACAAACAAAACAACATTTTTTTTAAATTATTGCATTAGTTTTGAAGCCATCATTGGCAGGTATACAAAATTTTAGTCAACAACACTGTTAATCAAATACTAAAATTAGCTTAAAATAAGAAGCTAAAAATAATAAGAAAAACAAATAAAAAATGTAAACATGACAAGTACGAAAGAATTTCAAAAATAGAAAAATATAAAAGATAAAAACAACGCATATGACTGTAAAGTGTTTTTCAAAATATTTATAGATACACAAATGAGGGTACATCAAAAATAGAAAACCATGTCAATCTTGAGTATATAAAGTATATGTGACAATTTGTTTAAAATAAAGAACATTTTAATTTGGTACAATTTTTTTTTTACCTAAATGTAAAGAATACAGCCAAAATAAGCACATGTTTGTAGGTGTGAACATGTAGTTCGTGTAAGAAATTAAAGATCGTTTTAAAATAGATTTAGTATCAATTTTTCATTTTTCATCTATTCTGATGTCAAAAATATCTTAACGTTAAAATTTTATATTACTCGAGAAGAAAGATTCTATAAATTAGTGATTGAAATCCCTGAAGTATACCATAAAGATATATAATAAAAGATATTTGACTAATTAATAAAGAATAAATTAGCATATTATAATATACTGTAATCCAGCTGTTATCTTTGCAGCTTTATCAGGATAGTAATTGACCACATAATTCACAATGTATGATTGAACATCTCCAGATAGGGATGGCAACGGGGCGGGGTCAAGGCAACCTCCCCCGCCTCGCCATGCAATCTTTCGCCATGTTACCCGCCCGACCCGATCGAATATCGAGTTTGTCGAATTTTTTGCTTTCCCTATCTCGAGATATATGATTACCATCATTATACCTTTACAAAGGGTATGTTGGTTAGATTTTAGATTTGTATTTATAAATTTACCTTAATAAGAAATCCAAATCCTTAAATTTTAACAAACAAATTAATTATTTCCCTCTTTCTTAACCATTTTCAAGAGAATAATATGATGGTAGAAATTGATTCACAAAGTTGATAATATTGGTTCATTAATAGAAAAATATGATTTTTTTCTAGCTGAAAGAGATTAAGGGAGGAATATGTTTCACATGCGCACATGCATTACTTCTACTTCATGTCACTATTGGTATAATCTATATGTACTTAAGTGAATTTGTAAGAATTCTCACTATTGGTATAATCTATATGTACCTAAGTGAGTTTGTAAGAATTCTCCAAAATAGCTTAATTTGGTACAAGTTTATGTCCAAAACGTAAGCAATACAGTCACAAAAAATACATGTTTGTAACTATGAACATGCTCGTGTGTACAAGAAATCAAAGAACGTTTCAAAATAGATGAAGGATTAATATAATGCTACAAATTATGCTTGTTGCTACATTCTTAACAAGTACAGTAAACTATTGAACCTAATATTTTTATTCTTTATTTAATTTTAATAATATCGTTTTGTTTAAATTTATTTATACATATATTTAAATATAGAATTTTAAATTGATAATTACTAAAATTAAATGTTCTTTTTTAACGAATTAGCAAATTCCTTTTTTTTTAATTTTTTAATTTAAAATTCTTTAATGAAATATTCTTTATAAACAAATCTTTAATTTTTTTTTTCAAATTTAATTAAATAATATTTATATCATGTACTTACTTTAAATATTTTTCCTTTGTTTAATTTTTTTATATACCTAATAAAATGAAGAAATTTAAATTGATAATCACCAAAATGAAATATTCTTTTAACGAAATTAGCAAATTCTTTTTTCCTTTTAATTTTTAATTTAAAATTCTTTCTTCTGTATAGTTGTTACAATTCGATTCACTTAATTTTCTGAAATTATACTGTATTCCATTATCTTATATTCGATGTGCTAATATTTAAATTTTTGCAGCATGGATTATCACTTGGACGCGACTTTGAGACATATGCTGGGTAATGCTAATTAGAATGGTTGCCTTTGTAGTTACATTGCCGTATTGGAGCTATTGGATGAGCAGAGCTACTGATGAGTAGCATGTAGATATGCTATGGCGGTCCTTTCTTTGGCCCCTATACGAGTTGAGAGCGCAGTTCTCGGGGCAGATCATCGATGACCTACTATGTCGGTTGCTGAGTCCAGTCGAAGGCGATGCCTTCCACTTCAACCTCGGGGGCAAAGTCACCAGTTTCTCTATGTTCGAGTTTGCCTTGATCATTGAACTGGAGATTACGGGCGATGATGCAACTCGTGCTGGTACTTAAAGAGGCAGCAGGCTATACGATTCTTACTTTCAGTGACAGTGGACTATGCTTCTAACACAACTGATGGATGCGATCAGAGGGTGTGACCATATGTTAGATAAACTGAAGCTCAGCTGGTCTACATCCTCGAGAGCATGTTGCGATGTCACCATAGTAAGACTGTGATAAACCTATTCCATCTAGAGATGGTCGACGATCTTAATGTCTTCAACACATATCTGTGGGGCTGGATGTGTTTCGAGGACACGGTGCACGTTTTCACCAGATCACACTCGAGGTCGAAGGGGACCATGCGTAAGTACGATACATATGGCTTGTCCCAACAGTATAGGTAAATGTTTGGCATAATTAACGTTAAAATATTATTTATAATAAATATGAATATAATAATTGTATGTATTGCAAATCTGCGCGTATGAGACCGTCCCTCTCCTAAGTACCCGGTTTGCGAGGCAAGGGAAGACACACTGCTCTTGGATGTATCATTGGCGACCATCCAGAGCATAGGGATGGCGAACTAGCAAACAGTTATCAGCTCTCCTCGACACCCTCAAGTGAGTTAATACATTTGTGATTTATGTTGTATGTAGCTCCAAATTTTGATCACATGATCGTTAACTAGTCAAATGTGGATATGCCAGCTTGAAGTCATAACTAAGTTGATGTCGTCGATAGAGGAGGAGGTTCGTGGTTATATGCGTAAATCAGTCGCTCTACACAATGAAGACGATCAGGTGTCCGATTCTATCTTGAATTGAGGTGAGGTATGTGAATTGAATTTAATTTATTGATTACAGTTTTGTATGCGTCAGCTGATTTTCATTAAAAACTAATTTTTAATGTTCCCATTCCTGTAGGAGTGCGGTCCAGTTGATCGACGATCACCTCCGTCGAGGGCATCATCTCGGTCGAGGACATCACCGCTGCCGAGGGCATCACCACTGCTGAGTAGATCACATCCGTCGATCAGGTCTCATTCTCCCTCGTCCACTCACCTATCCCATGGATCTCCTACACATAGTCAGAGGCAGTATTCCGTTGATCTATATGACCGCCTGACTGTATTTATAGCGGGAAATGTGGGGAGACTGCGACAAAAGTTGATTGGAATGGTCAACGATTAGTACAATCGCATGACGGAACAGATGAGTGAGATATGACGATAGTTCATGATGAGGTCGCAACCCTCCGAGGCGATATAGCGGGCAGAGAATGGGGTGACAGCCAGGGTGATGGAGATGGTGATAGAAAGGATGATGTGGAGAGGGGTAATAGACAGTTCTGGGCGGATGATGCTGCTTTGAAATCATTTTTTTGTCTGTAGAGCGGGAGGGAGTGGCCAGGATGGAGGCAGTGGCTGGGGAGGACACGACGGAGGCAGTGGCGCCAATGAAGGTGGCAGAGGAGTTGGGGAGCCACGAGGGGGTGGCGATTCCTGGCTCGGAGGAGGGGATCGATGGGATGACCTCGATGGCGGTAGAGATGGGGAGCCCCGAGGTGACGGTGGTCCCCGGGTGGAGAACGAGAGTACGCCTGACGTGGCTGAGGAGAAAAAACGTGCCGTGGAAGGCCCAAAGTAGGTGGTCGGCAAGTGGGCCAAGTTTCCGTCACAATATGTCGTTTATCCCTTCACGACCAAGGTGAAAAGGAGGACGTTCATTATCGAGACGTACCCCAATCTTTTTCGAGATGTGGGCCCTGCGGAATGGAAAGTGTTTGAGTCGGTATGGAGATCAATGAAGCCCGGGTACGTATTGTATTATTTTATTAACGTGAACTACGCTTATTCTTCTATGCGTCGTTTAACATTATCTGTATTTTTTTTTCAGAGCCAACCACACGATATCTTCAAGGATGATCCTGGATGCATACTAGTGGTTCCACAACTTCATCTGGCCGGGATGTTGGCTCGCCGACGATGTAAGTTAATTAGTCTTATTTTGTATATTTATTTTGTTTGTGAAATGAAATAATTCATTCATATTTTTATTGTTTTTCCCGACATAGTAAATTGACATGGCCATGGACTTGTTGCGCGATCATGCTCAATAATGTCCAAAATCGTTTGACATTCCTAGCTGAGTTATACTGAGCACCGAGTTTGTACGCGTTGTTACCATTGAGCACGAGTCACTCTAGGTTTTGGGTGACGCATACACGGTGCCTGATTATAAGATGAAGTGGGTCATAGGAATGTAGNATAGTATTGTCTTTTAAATAAAAATATATTTTATAATTATTTTATATACTTAAGAGTATTTTTATTTTTTATCATTAAATAGGTCATTGTGAAAATATAAATAAATTGGAAAGTCATAATGGAAACATGACCCCTTGATAGGATCAATTTTTAAAGTACCCCATCGGATTGAGTGTGAAATAGGGAACTGAAAAATGAACAGTCACCAAATTTGTCTTTAACCCATGTACAATTTATACTTTCTCAAATAAAAAAAGAAGGCTAGCACGTGTCAGATGAACAGTAAATATTTAAGTGGTGGAAGTGGGATTCAAGTGTGAAAGCAATGCCATATTTTGTATCCATATAAAGACCATTAAACCCTCGAGTTGGAGAGAGTAATATAGCATTAAGAGTTAGCATTGAAGGATAAAATGGAAAACACAAAATGCATCACGAATGAACAGTGCACATTGAATTCTCTCTTTTAAGAGAAAAGATAGTGAGATAGTCATTGGGCTCTAGAAGTTCTCTCTTTTTTAAACGACTAGTAAGGCACATGTGCAATGCACGTGTCATAGTATAATTAGCTATATGATAGCGTAAATATAAAAAAAAATTCATTTATCTTAAGTATTAGTTATATTAAACTTAAAACACTTGAAATGATGATATGCGATAAAAATAATATTAAGAGATTTGATTTAAAGTTTATTTTATAGACTTTGCATTTGAAGGTTTTTCTATTCTTTTTAAAAAAAGACAGGACATAGATGATTAGGTGTTGATACCTTGTTAAAGAGATAATGAAGTTCAACATAGCCTTTCTTTTTCTACCTATTGAGATAAGACATTATGTCTAATTCATTTCGTGCTCATAGAATCTTCAATTAAATGTACCAGTTGTATCAGTATTTAATTTCTTTACCAAGACCCTATGCAAGACTTATATAGTCAAGACTAATTAATTTATGATAATACAGTGCAGAATTTAGGACAAATCAAGAGTTTCTATCTGTATTAAAACCACAACACAACGAAAACTTCTATCATAGAGGCAAAAAGAATGACAAACGATCATCTTACTTCATAGATTCCATCAAATATATTTTCAGCATGTTATAATGATATTGTACATTAAATCCATTTAAAAAAAATCAAAAAAATTTACTTCATAGAAGATGTTTGTCTATCAGCATCGCATGATGTAGGAGGATTCTTCTGAAAATCATTGAGTTCTTTCAATATTCATTTTGATGCCATAAATTTACCCTTTTTAACCAACTTAATAAAGTTAGTCAAATCACTAAATTAAGAAAGCCTACAACCATAAAAATCACAGAATAAATTCCAAGCAATAAACTAGAAGCATGGATAATAAAATATGTACTCACTTTTGAAACTATTACCACAACATTCTCCAATTATTGAAATATAGTCACATTAATAATATCAAATCTAAGAAGCATATATCCCGAATATTTTCTCAATCACATTTTAAGTTTTAAACTTAATCGACAATATATTTATAATTATCACATTTAAGTTTTTTTTTTTAAATTTGAAATCGATTTAAATGGATATTCATATCGTCAAATATTGAATCAACCGAAAAATTGTAGGAAAATAAAGTTCGAAAAAAAGAACATTGGAATGAAGTTGGAATTAAAAAGAAACATAAATAATCACGAATCTAAATTTCACGATTAATATAAAATTATTTTGATATTTAAAATTTATCGATTATATATTTATCATGGCCGCACTTCAATATTTCAAACAAATTTTAAATCGCTTAAAACGAATATTTGTAACTTAAAATACTGAATCAAACATAAAAAAAGGTAAAATTTATTGATCATATATTTATCATGGCCACACTTCAACATTTTCAACAAATTTTAAATTGTTTAAAACGAATATTTGTATTAAAAAAAAACCAGCTTAGCAAAAACGGCTTAGCAGAGCCGAGCCGAGCCGAGCCATAAAGTCATTTTGGCTCAACTCGACTTATGAACAGTAACAACCAAAGTGACTATTTTATTTATGTGTGAAAAGAAAAGCAAACCATTCTGGGTTTGCAGTTGGCTGATTTTTAATTAAGCGAAAACCAAACTTGTTTTCCTGTTGGTCAGTATACTCCGGCTTTTACAATGTTAGGAAATAAGCATCCAAACTCAGCAAATCTTCAATAAATTATCATTAGGGATAAATAAAGGATAAATAAAATAGTAATGGGAAGGAATCACTCGTTGGCATATTAAAAAGGAAAATGCTATGTGTACCCGGAGCCCCCCAATAGGGGGGATACAAGTGTCCCTTATGGACACCTCTATGTGCACCATAAGGTACACATAGCACAACCCTATTAAAAATTTAGATTTATACATTTTGTAAACCATAATAATTTAGCAACCTGAGTATACTGATTATAAAACTAGACATACTAATTGTTATATAGCTTTGAGATTGATGTATGGATTATTGTTGCGTCTTTTCTATCGCAAGTGTACGATATCGTAACAAATAATATAGTGAACATTTGAGTCCGAATTATCGTTTCCATGAAGACTATACTTTAGACTTAATCTACTTTTTCTAACTCATATTTGATAAAAAAGACAAATAAAGAATGGTAATAGTTGTGAATATTTTTCTTGTGAATTAACTACCTTAAACTAATGGAAAGTATAAGGAGATTGCAAACACGATTGATTAAAGATTTAAATCTATGATGAATATTAGGACAAAATAATTTCATCTATTGATTACCTTAATTCTTAATTCAAGATTTTAACTTAATGTAGTGTTCGGTCGAATTCGTCTATTGTATTCAATTTACCCATATCGAGTTCTCATTGAACCTATTTAACTAATTCAATTCCATATCTCTATGCGAATTATTCTTAGTTAAACGAAATATATTTACAAGAATTCATATTACGACCACAATAATTAGTATAGGTATCTCTACACGTTATACTATTTTACTGAATTTTATTATACGGTCTAAACCTCAAACTCACCTCTCGATTCGTAAGAAATTCAAGTAATCATCAAATTAGTGATAAGATAATTCAAAGCATTACGCTCATAACAAAATCAACACATAAAAGAACAAACCATAGAAATCTTTGAATGAAAGAATCAATTATCACAAAATATTACATTGTTTGCCCTAATCTAGAGTTTAGTTACGCATAATGTGAAAGGAAAAATAAATAAATGTTTTTGAATATATCATAGGGTTAATTGGATAAAGATGTAGAAACGAATTAAATTTTGCACCAAGGTCTTCTTCTGCTTCCAATCAAAGCTTTAAACTCGATTCCCGTGATGATTCTCTTTTTTAAATTGTGCTCTTCGATCTCTTGTTGTATCCCCTTTTTTTCAATGTTTGGAACTCCTAATTTGTGCCTTCTTTTATCTATTTATAATTCCCTACACATCATTGGCTAGATTGGAGTCTTTTTCTGAGCTTTTCGCAGCCCAATAAACAAAAAAAACCTATTTAGCGGTGTAACGCCTAGGCGCCCCGATGATTCGTCCAGGCAGCCCTGGGCGCTATGGTGGCAGTGCCCTTGCTGTTAAAAATTCTGATTCTGTTTCAATATTTTTGTCATAACATTTTCTTCCGATATCTTATTAAGGAAATTCAAGATGCGTTGGAAAAATAAATCAAAGGGCTACAACTTTACTAAAAATAGCTCTTTTTCCAATTCGAATGTTTACTAGGCCAAAAATGAGTTTTAATCTTTGGCTGAAAATTCGGAACATCCTTGTGAGATTGATAATTGATTTGTAAAAATATTTTGGTCATATTTCACTCCTTTTGACTTCTAATTACATCCATTTGACCCCTAGCATTCTCGAATATTCATCGTGAATTTCGGCACAACTTTTGAGTATTTACATTTTAGTCTCTAAACTTTGGATCTTGCCATTTTTCGCCAAATTTCACTTCTCTTCTCCAATTATTCATCAAACATAAAGTTTTACCTACAAAAATACAATATAACATAAATTAGATAGAATTTTATTGAAATGACAATAAAATATCATCATTTTGGGACTCGAATAAATGTAGAAATTACATTTATCAATTAGATACGCTATGATTGCAATTTCCTTATTAAGCCACAGGTTGATGAGGAACAGTCGAGTAATTGTTTATTATCAATTTATCTTAGATTTTCCTTGTGCTTGGCTCTTTTATGTTTTTATTTTATGATCTGAGCTGACGTTCTTGCACTATTTACGACAGCATTTACAGATGAAAGGAAATTCCTCTTAGCAGCACGAAGATACAGGAATGGTACTCACATCGATCTATCCCAAGGAAATAATGTCTATGTTGGAAATTTAAGGTAAGAGTTCCTATATGGTAAATGAAAAGCAAGTTCTGATTATGTTGCTTTCTCTTTACTCCAGCATGGTCGATCCTACTTTTATTGTAATTATCAGAGCTTTTGTGATCTTGTCGGGAAGGGTTGAGGATGACACATGATTTCCATTACTTCTTGTTGTCCCTCTTTTCATATCTATTTATGTTTTTGGAAAGGTACTTTCTTATTTAAGATAGATATGTGATTTCTGATGATTATACGTGTGTGGTTCTTTAGACGAAATTTCTAGTTGATTTCTTGTTATATTATCTGTTGACTGTTGGATGGAACTGATGGGGATGTCTTTCTTTGTCAAGGTAGATGACATAGGAGTTCATCAGTAGCTGCATTTCCTTACAAATATTTCACTATTTTCTGCTTTTTCTCCTTGAGGCTTCGCATATAATCCATTTTTAAAAAATAAAAAGGTTATCATTTAAATTTATTTCGTTGAGTCTTTGAAACATTCAGCAAATTGTGTTTTCCCTTGTTACAGGTCGGATTTCCTTGCCACTAGTTTCATAATCTATGATAACTGGGCTGTTCATCGTTTTGCAAGCAAACAGATAAGTCCACAAGTTCCCGCTGGTACTTTTGAAATTAGGTAGTTGTCCTATAAGTTTAACCTCTTGAAGTCAAGGGGACCAAGGAGGATGGCAGTGCCGAATATTAGAAGAAATGGCAGCCGACAAATCTGTCATAGTAACTTCAAAGGAAGCCACAATGGTAGCAACAGTAAAAACTGGAACAAATGAAAAGAAACAGAGGGCAGATCGGATGTCGCTCCAAAATTGAAGTGCTTTTTGTGTGAAAGACTACATCGGGTGGCAGAGTGTCTTTAGAAATAGATGGTGAATGCATACTGTCAACTAGAAAGTGATAGCTCGAGTTCAAAGCAAAATAAAAAAGATATATTTTTCGATTTATTTGTAAACTAATTATTCTTATAATTCAAATTTTACATCTTTAATCAATACATACTTTAGGACTTGGGTTATCTTTTTGTGACTCAAAAAAATCATTATATCGAGAAAGAATTAAAAATATAATATCCTCTATTGAATTCTCAGTTAGCTGAACTAAAGATGAACCATCTTTATATCATAATACATGGGAAATTTGCAACATATGTCCTCAAACTGTGCGTGATGTATCATTTGGATCTTTGACCTTTATTTCTCGACATTCCACACTCCAATCCTTCAATTTTTGTAGCACTGTTAACATTCGTTCAGTTTTTTTACCATGAAGACATATTCCATTTAGCTCCCAAACAGCTAAATGTACAATCAAGATTTAACAAATTGTGATGTAAAAATAAAAACAATCAATTCAAATTCACAAAATCCTGCATTGCTACCAACATTTATTCAGTAGCTGAAGAAAACAATACTAATTAAAATAACAGGTATTGTAAAGCCTATCTCCCTCCATGTATTTGTGCTATTAAAATCCATGCTCAGAGGCCATATTTCAATAGAAAAGCTTCTGCACAACATTTAAACAAGCAATGATTCAACGACTTGCTAACCTCTCACTCTCCTTACCAGCCTTTCAATTCACTGATGGGTGCATATATCTTCGCTACTCGTTCCTCGGCTTCAGTGTCATTCACCACACCTCTACATCTGGGGGTGCCACAGTAACAAGCAAGATGTTCATCAATTGAGAAAAACCTGCAGCATAAACAACTGAAAGTTAGCTCTTGTAGACAAAGATGAAATAGTGCAGTATAACTAAATGGGAAACCTGTAATCATATGTTAGTTCTTCCCACTGCTTAATTTCTCTTTTGGCAAAAATGATAATGTGCTCATCACCGTTGAGAGTTATGACCCTTGAGTAGCAATTTGGCTGCAAACAGAACAGAGCATGTAAACATCCCATGATGAACAAAACAACACAATCAATTTAAAGATAAACTACGTAAATAGCAGTGGCATAGGGTGCTTGCAAAACAAAAACCGAGCGGCAAAAGTTACCACTGTCCACCCCTTCTCCCGGGTATTAGGAATTCTAAGGATGTAAATTCATAGAAATAAAACCAACTCATGTAAAACCTTAAGTTGTTAGAAAGGGAACACATTTATTTATTTGAAGTTGGTTTTCCACATTAGAAACAAAAAATACTTATACAAAATACACCTACAACGAAAGGTTGTAGGTAATAGATCGCCCCATACACACAAAAAACTCTGTTCTGTTGACATTAGCTCAAAAATGTCTTTTTTATTCATTATTAGCTAAGAACTTATTATCTAAAGCATGGAAGAAAGTCTTTTCGGGGAAAAAAAAAATGATATTACTTCAATAGGGGTAAAACTTCTCTAACGTACTTCACACGAGTGGTTGATCAAATTTGCTATGCTTCCCGCCCTTGTGGCATCAATAATACGCTCTTCATCAATTCGGAACATATAAGTTCCAGCACCCTGAAGCAAAGAAAACTGTTAAATGATTTCCCACAGCTTTCCTTATCCTTGAAGTCAGCATATCTTTATGAAAACTACATGACACTTATGCAGCTTAACCTGTAACTTAAAGCATACCAGATGTCAAAAGCTAAAAAATCCAATCCGAGTGTCCACATCAATACAATGAAATATACAACAAAGAAAGGACCCAAACTCCCTTTAATAGTGAAGAACAGAGAGACGTGCAAGTCATAAAATCACTACACGAATGTATCGTCTGGTATGTACTCTTACAGATCCTTACAGAAAGCGTTTATAGCAAGAGTGTTTAGAAAAGAAAACAAAAGAAAGAAAGAACTATTCAACAGATACATGCATAAGCAATAATCAGAGGACCAAGAATGCCTCCTGAAGGACACAAGAGCCTTACTGGTGATGTATAGCTACATGGAGCATTTTCTTTAGCAATCAGTCACTGCCCATCAAACTAAACATACAAGGTTCCAGGAATACCAAATGCAAAAAGGTGAATATACAAGGGTAACCATCAAAAATACAAAGTGCTTACCACTAATGAATTGTATGTCAAGTGTTCTCTCTTGTCAGCTACTGGAGATCGAATAAGTTCACCGGTATATTCAATCACCTGTAGTACAATAAACATAAATTTTTTTAAAGTGTTTTATTGTTGAAAAGTTGTATCAAATAAATGGGGATTAAATCCATTTACCAAGTCTCCAGCTCTATGTGGACATTTAGCAAAGACGCCAAAACCATGTATACCAGACTTACCTGAATTCAACAACATTCTCAAAGGTTAATGACACAATAGATATAAAATGACAAACCTTAAACGATAAACCAGACACAAAAAAAAGTTCAAAAAGAGACTTGACTCTTTAATAACATGAAAAAAAAATTTCAAATCAAATGTATGGAATTGAACTCAAATGTTTTTATTCACAGAAAGGGACAACGGGTTATACGAAGCCAGGTTGATAGGAAATATTTTTCAGGCCCTACTAATGCATCAATAACATGATTATCTGCCATCAGACATAAGTCTAGAAAACAAATGCAGCAAAGCATACCGATACATTTTCTCGCAGAAAAAAAGAAAAAAAAAACTGAAACCTGGAGCACAAAGATAACACAAACAAACACACACATCAATCAACGAAAACAAGATCACTTGTTTTTAAGCATTTCCCAGACAAGGATCAGGAAATAAGGTGCATAAGATACTAGCATAGAGGTAAAGATATCATGTCTAAAAAGGCATTGCATGAATTCTAGAGTACTGAAACTATTTACTTGATAAAGCAAGAGTTCTCCAGATTCTAAAGGTAAAGAAAGATATATAAATACCATGAAATTTCAACGCTTCCATGGAAACTAATAATCTAAGCAAGTCCTTTATCATACTCATTACAATAATATATATCAAGATCGTATCAGTTCAAAATATTAAAACTTGAAATGGTAGATAGAGGAGTGCAATTTCAATAGGAGGAGCTAATAAACCAACAATGAAGAGAACATATGGGACTACAACGTACTGATCACCAGCTTAAATTAATGTATGCTGAGATGTATAAACGGAAAACTATTGAGAGATAGTCAGATGTTTCTCTCATTTCAAATATTATATGGCACCAGGGACAGATCAATTCCAAGAATGAGGAACCATTGAATTTCAATTTGATGATAAGGAAATGACGGTAACGAGAAAAAAGATTGTAGTGCCATTGTGAAAAGATGTACAGGCAAGCAGAAAATAGAATGAAGGTATCCAAAATTTATGATTACACCTACAATGAAGAAAACAGAGCAGCAATTACCAAAAGAACAAAAAACCAGCCAACTTAACATGTAATCATAAGCAGTCAGAACAACTTTGACCATGAGACACACTAGACGAACTAGGCAAATCCATGGTACAATGGACGGTGGTAAGACAGAAAGGAGTCAATGCAATGAAGACTGGAACGAGTAAACAACGGGGGAAATCCATCTGTGGAGAAGCTAATAAAGACATTATGCAAACTATACCATGCAGGAAAAATTGCAAAAGCAGAAAATTATTTTCGTAAGTTGTGTACTACATAAAAGCATCCCACAGGGAATTTTAGAGCTGCAGTCAAGTTGGACAAAATTATGCTCTATTCTAAATGCTGTCACTTCATTCATTTTGGGAACGAAGTACAACTAAATTTACAAAATAACTAGATAACTTCTCTCCAACTAAAAATATGATAAATAGAAGTATTACTGCAACACCAGATTAAAACCAAAATAACATTAACAGGTGCAAAAATTTACCAAATGCCAGCCTCTTTTTCAAGGTTTCCCTCATGTATTTGTACTTCTCAGCCATTGAAAGAAAATTCCTAAACGGATCGAGTTGAGAAGTTTTTAGCTTCTGAAGGTCATTAGAATATTTAGAACCAGCAAGAGCAATGGTTGTTATTTTGTTCCCCAAGGACATATGGGGGCTGTAGCCACCAACCAAGTATGGTTTGTTCTCCACATACAGGCGCTTTGATGAAGCTGTAGCGACGACTTCAGGTTCCCTTCTCCCTCGCCTTCCAAAACAATTATAGGGCTCTATCCACAAAGTCAAACAGAAATCAGATATCAACAATGACAGAAAAATGTACTATGATTTAGAGTAGCAGTTGTACAAAAAAAATCCCAAAGCTGTAATTGAAGGCTCTTCTGCACTTTAAATGCAAACAATCGAGTTCCAGTAAAAAGAACAAGAAACGGAAAAGCGTACAAGAAAAGTTAAAAAAAAAAAACCTCAGAAATAACCAAACGAACAGCCTCTAATACTTGTTGAAACCTATAGATTTAAAGATACATTACTTCTACATTGAAACAGTGTCAATAAAAAGTTGTTGGCTATTGCATTTTCTTCTGAACACAGTGTCCATGTATTTGAACACAAAACTCACCTGGAAAACATGAAATTCCATCCAAAAATTCCTAAGACAGTTACATTTGTGCAGACACTACACCTTTGGTGGTTGATGAGTGAAGCATACACAAAAACTCTTAAAGTTGGCACATTCTTGATGACCTATAATGTCCCCTATCTTAAAGAACAGAAAACTCGTCTGGAAGAGGAGGTGGGGGGGTGAAGGGTAAGAAAATTCCATGTAATATTTCGTGGAACAAGTAAAAGTAAGTCAGAATATCAAATATGGTGACTGGTGAATCAATGCGTAAATAAAATCTGAATAGCCAACAGACAAGCAAGCAATCAGAAGAGAGAATAAAGCCCAAATAGGCATTCATTACCACTTTGAACATGAATTGATGCTTAACAAAGTATCACGGACCGCAGCTTCACTTCAACCCCGTGACCCTATTGCAGCCGCAGTTTGTCCCAACTTCGACCGCACATTGTAAATATTAGTCTATTTTGAGTTATAATTTTAAGTTCATGTAATAGTTTATTTCAATTATAAAATAGCTAGAAAATAGGAAAATTTTAGTGTGATTCTTCGACAAAAAGACGTCTACTCCTAATAGTTGGGTTTTTGTTGCTAAATCTATTATATGGGGTATTAGTCTTTCAAACAATCTTTCAAACTTTCTAGTGTTCGCCCTCTGCACTAGCCAATTGTAATTTCCTACTTTCGTCAATTGTAATTTCTTACTTTCAATAATCAATGATCAATTTTCTTTCAATTGATCTCAACTTAATGTTGCAAGCTTTCTACAATTTGTAATCAAATCTACTTTCGTCCCGAAACTATCGAGAAAATGTGGAAGGTATCTAGCGAAGCAGACTACTGCCGCACGGTATTTCTTTCTGTACTAAAAAGAAAGACACCCCGTGAAACCTGGTCAAGACTTATTCTTTCCCATAAATTCAGATTTACATCTCAAAGCTTACAGTGATAGTGATTGGGTTGGTTGCCTTGATACTAGGCGAAGTGTTACTGGTTTTACAATGTTCATTAGTGAGTCCTTAATTTCTGGGAAATCCAAGAAACAACCTACAGTCAGCAGATCATCTGCTGAAGCCGAATATAAGGCCCTAGCTTCTACAACTTGTGAGATCCAATGGCTTGTTTATCTTTTACAAGATTTGGTTGTTCATCATTCTCAACCTGCACTCTTTTATACTGATAGCAAATCAACCCTTTCCATTGCTCATAATCATGTCCAACACAAAAGAACCAAACATATTCAAATAGATTGTCACCTTGTTCGGGAGAAATTACAATCTGAACTAATTAAAATCATTCACATTCCTACACAACATTAGCTGGCAGGTATCTTAACAAAACCCCTTGGTTCTGCCTTGTTTCACAGACATATCTCCAAGTGGACATCTTGAACATTCATGCCCCTCTTAAGGGGGATCTTACGATACAGCTTCAACTGATGCAGCAAATTCAGCCCCTTCTTCTACAGCAACCAAGTCAGCAATTTCCACGCCAACCAAATGATAATAGAATCAGCTTTGCTCGCATGGTAGTTAGATTCAATTAGGACAACTGGATAAATTCAATTAGGAAGTTAATGCTGTTTATAGTTTGTTCCAACCGATGATGTAATTTTCCTTTATATACTTGACAAATGTATTCATTTTTTATTCAAGAATAATATTGCAGAATTCTTTCTTTTCTGTTTCAATTTCTCCTCTCTGTTTTTCTCATTCTCATTCAATCTTTTTTATGAAACTATCGTTCTCAACTCGGGAATTCCACAAACATCTTCCAGGTTCTTGTACAAGTTCCATGTATAACAAAGGATGTTCGAAAGTCAGATAAAAAAAACTACAGTGAAACAAAAGGAGACAGCAACAATATTGCGAATCATGAGATGAGGGGAATCCACGTATTTTCGCTCAGAAAACATCCCCCATTCACAAGGAAAGTCAATCCATACTATTAGCAGGTGATTATGACATCGGTTAAATACGAGAAAATATGTTCATGTACACCACCACTTCAAGGACTGAAAAAATCATTACAATACATTTTATTATCATTATTTTTTAAGAACTCTACTCGCTGCTTGTTTTATTTCTTTCCTCGCAGTTTCACACCAAGGGCCTTTTCCAGTTTCGAAATAATCTGCTGGTTTGGAATTGCCTTTCCAGTTTCATATTCCTGGATGATTTGGGGCTTCTCATTTATCATCTGAAAGCAAGGATTACAAGCAAGAATAAATTTTCATGCACTAAGTGTGTAAGTTTTATGATTCATTTGTATGCGACCAAGTGAGGTAAAACAGACCTGAGCAAGCTGAGCCTGGGTCAATTTCTTGTCCAATCGAGCCTGCATGATGGCCTTCTTCAGTTCACTGGGCACCTTTTCATCTGAGACATAATCGAAAATATTAAAATGGGACGTGAAGGCCGGTCATTAGAAGAAACAATTAAATAATAAAAAACCAAATTGCATTTGCCTAGGATTTGATTGCTAATTACTCATATAGACTGAAGGGTCATAAAACTTTGCCTCCGAGATGCACAATGAAATCATGCGGACCTTTAAAAAAGAAAAATGCTGCCTAGAAGTTGGCCCACAACCAAAACCACAAAATGACGAACAAAGAACGATATAAAACACATCAGATCCATTAAAAAGTAAGCCCCCGTTTGGCCCCCATTTTTTTACATTACATTACATTAATTTTTTTTTTCTCTCTTCATTTCAACCACACATTTATCAAATAAAATAATATTACACATATCTAAAACTTTTCATTACTTTTCTATCACACATTCTCCCATCAACCACTATTCCAAAAATTTTCAACACCCCAAAATGGGGGCCAAACAGGGGCTAAATATAGCATAGAACAGCTGGAACATGAAGCAAGTGCATGTAACAGGCCACAAGTTTGATCAGTACATTGTCAAATCAACATTAATAAATTGGATCAGGGTAAATCTAAGGCTGAAAACACGAAAAAAAAGTTTTTTTTTTTTTTTTTCCCACTGGGTAGTCTTTCAAGCAATCAGTAACTGAGTAGCTAATTAATGAACAAGGCACAACATTCAGTAATCTTTTCAATAACACGTTAAGAGAACAGTTTCCAGAAATTTGACAACACATTTGAAAGAAGCATTAATTGATGCATTTACATGTTGAAATAGTGATCCCGCCATAAAAAAGGTTTCAATCATTCTTTAAGGAAATAGCTCAGTCCACCTACCCACCCGGAGGCAGCCGGGAAATGAGGAAATGAAAAGGTTCCCTAGGTGATAAGACAGAAATGTAGGTAGGAATGACAATATCAAGAGAATATATTTATCTTCAATTCAACAAATGAAGCACCAAATAATTTAAGTTTCCTCTTTCCTGAGAGGCAAAGCGGAGAGAGCCATTAGAGATAAATTGCAAATCATGAAAGCAGTAAGAGATATCCAGTTAAACTCGTCCATAACATATAGATGGCAAAAGCAGGACGATCACTTGAGAAAGTATAGAAGCTCAATTATTTGCCCATACACTACAGCATGTCTGCAATTGTTCTTCAAATTGAATGAGAAACTCACTTTTTTCAGTTTCCTAACAACTCCCACATAAAAAGGATGTCTTGGAAGCAATTTTCATTGCTTTACTCACTTTTCCTATTTTCTGTCATCTTCTCTTCAAATCTGACAAATATAGGATATGTGATGTTTCTAGATAAAAATCAAAAAGACTCTATAAATATTATGGAAAGGAGGGATTTCATAAAACAACCATCACAAAATAATCACAAAAAATTCCCTAAAAAGAAACAAACGATTACACTTACGAGCCAAATTTTCTGTGTCTTCATCAAGCTTCCTCGTGTTCAAACTGGTGCTGCCCGCGACAGCTGCAGGGAAAGAGGATAATTGTTAGAAGCAACAAACAAAGCTAGATCTACTCAAAGGTCATTAACACTTCCATAAACATCTAGACAAACAGTAGATGAGGGAAAACAATAACTCAACTTAGAAAAGGATTTTGATTCTTAGAGGACAAATGCGTAACTTTGGTAACTTGTCTCACAATATAGGTATTTTGTTTTACATAGAACACAAAGGGGACTGACATCAACAGGATTGTCAGCCCAGAATAGAGGTGTTAGCCATTGCCCTGGTAGATATTAAGCTGAGAGTTTTCTTCTAAAGGATTCCTAGAAATCATGTTGAACACTGCATTGAATATGCTCTCTCACTCTATATAAATGAGAACAAAACAAGTATTTTATTTTAGCCCCTGTTTGGTTCAGCTTAAAAAGTGAATTACAATCTAAGTGAAATGCAACAATTAATTATAATCACACATTTTATGGACCCACAACTTTTTAATCACATATTCCATCGATTTTTATCAAATTCTACTAAAAAATTTATTTTTATCTAAATCAAACTGGGGCTTAGCGTAGAACACAAACTAGAATGACATCAACATGAACGTGACGTTCGGAACACCTATGTTGCCCATTGTACTGAAAAAGTTTTCTTTTTTTCATATTCATAACAGGTATATCCGTGCTAAGGTATAATCTGCTCTGCTCTAGTTATTAGCAGAGATCCATTACCCAAATGGAAACTAAATGATGCGTATTTTTGTGAAGAAAAATTAAATATAGAAACAAAACATAGACAACCAAAGCCCACTTAAAATAGAGAACGCAAAAGTTTTCAGTAAGCAACAACTCAGAGTTAACCGGACCTTCATTTGAACTAAATTTGTGGAATGGAATCAGATATGAAGTTTTGATTTAGAAATTGCAATTCCTAGGCCCCCAACTATTTTCCAAAATTCTCTTAACTAAAGCTAAATCGACCGCTAGGATAAGAGGTTAGAGAATATTCAGCCTTGGAAGAACAAATATTTTCATGAATAATTGCAAAGACGAATGAATTACAGAACATTAATCATTACAAAGCCTCACAACCATAACTGAAAGAAAGAAGCCCGCGTGTACATATTTCATATATGTAAAAACACATAAACACGGAGATGACTATAGAGAAAAACACGATGACAAAAACATTGGTGAAGTCAATTAATTTTCTTCGAAATATATAAAAAAAATTAGCGGAGAAAACAAAAAAAAAAAATCATACTGACAGAAAAGAACAATATATAATGGTGCACAGTATGCTCAAAAACTTACACTTCCTGACGGTTTCGATCTCAGCGCCGGCGCGACGGGCGGCGTTGACGGCTTTTTCATCCTTGCGAGCGGCGGCGGTAGGGGCCTTCTTGCGGATCACAACTGGCTCCCAATCCTGGGATATTCCTGACATTTTTCTTCTCGCTTTCTTCCTTTACTTTTTTCTGTGAAGAAAAAAAATCTGTGAGCGTTTCGCGCTTAACCCGGTGAGTTGTGGGAGAGGACGAGGTGATGCTTCATTTATAGATGACGGAGATTTTGGGGGTTTTGGTTGCTGGATTATGTTGCACATCCAAATGGAATATTTTAATGCTATTTTAAGTCTCCATTCTATTAATTTTTGTGGCATTCTAGTTCCCAATGCACAATTATTTCCCTTATCCTTCATTAAAAACTCAAAATTTTATTGGAAATAAAAGAAAATACAATTATCAACCCTTTATTTTACTTTTTGTTCAATTAAACATAGGACTAAAGTTATAATTTAAACAAAAATAAATTAAATTTTAATCAAATTCAAGGGTAAAATCGTCAATTGGGAATCAAAATATTACAAATGAAAGATTGGTAAGCTTGAGCTTGGATGTGGAACTTTTCTTGCTTTTCTCTTTTTAGCTACAATTGTTTGTTGACGAATTTCGACCACTCTACTCTTCTCCTCTCCGATTGAGGTCTCCTGATTCTAATTTGATAATCTAAATTCATCTAGCATGAGTGCATTTAGATGAGGCCTAGAGTACTTTTTACGTACTAGGTTTAAACGATAGGGAAAGCTAAAGATGACTAGATGTATAAATTAAATACTGAGTTCATCATTTAATAATGTTATTTATCATGATGTAATATTGGTGATGCGGCGAAATAATGAAATTGAAAAGTTCAAGCGAGAGAAGGAGAGAGAAATGTGAAACAAAATCCCTAACAGCCATCATGTCCTAAATCCTTCTATCAAATAATGAAATTGAAAAGTTCAAGCGAAAGAAGGAGAGAGAAATGTAAAACAAAATCTCAAATAGCCACCATGTCATAAATCCTTCCATCAATGTCTCGTTGCTTACACACAACGGATCTCGACTGCATAGCCTGCGACGCTTTAACCAATTTCGGCGCCAGCAATGAAAACTAGCTCGTTGACAATCCCAACCTCCTAATTTCCCTTGACACCCACTCTGTAGCACTCGCCAATCGCTCCCTAATTCTCATCCTTTATTGGTCATCTTCCAACAATGACGGCCCAACCCAAATAAAAATCGAGTAGTCAAGATTCGACCCGACCTTTCCCTAATTGAATCCGAGTACATTTCTGTAGTCGAGTGGCTTGCCTTCGATGATGAAGTTATCGCAGTATGAAGTGTCCAACGAAGATGATAAAGAGATTCATGCTGCAGTTGGAGCAAAATCAAAGAAGAAATTGGAAAATGGCTAGTCATTCATTTTGTACAAATAGTGGAAATTAGTTTGTAGTTATTGATAGATTTTTTTATTTCTTATATTTTTTTGTTAAGGCTTCAGCTATGTGTCCTGCCTGAGGTGTTCTTTTTTTGTGTGGGAGACAAATGCATGTGCAGCAAGTTGCTAATCAGGAGTTTGTTATTTTCATTTCGTGTATATATTTTGGTTCTTGGTTGTACTCATTCAATTCAATTCAATTCAATGTAACGCAGATAAAATATATTCTGCACTTGTGCTTCTTCCTCTATTTTTCATTCATTCATTACAAGTTTTTACATGGTACCAGAGCAAGGTTGAGAACTAATCAACCATGGGTGATAATTTACTTGAAAAATCATCATTGAAAGTGAATCCGCTCCTTAGTCGTCCAAAACCAACCTTCCATCTCGTTTCCTTAATTTCAGTGATATCATCAACCCTTATAGGTTGGAGAATGGCGATAACCCTGCTGTCACTCTAGTGGCTGACCTTTTAACTGTCGAGAATTATGTATCTTGGTCTAGAGTAATGACAAGAGCTCTTAGAGCCAAGAACAAACTGGGTTTCATCAATGGAGAATACACTAAGCATGTTGATCTGAATGACCCCCTTTATGATGCATGGGAGAGATGCAATGACTTGGTGGTTTCATGGATTCGGAACTCTATAACTGGGTCAGTTAATTCCTCGATATTTGTGGATGATGCTCAAGAGCTTTGGACAGAGCTACATGATAGGTATATACAACAAAATGGACCTAGAATTTTTCAATTAAAGAAGGCCTTAGCTAGTTTGATTCAGGAACATGACTATGTTGGTGTTTACTATAGGAAACTAAAGTGCTTGTGGGATGAACTCTCAGTGTATGATCCTATTCCCGATTGTGAGTGTGCAAAGTTGAAAATTCTGTTGGATAGGTATCAAAGAGACTGTGTCATTCAATTTTTGATGAGGCTAAATGAGACTTATAGCAATGTAAGGGACCAGATTATGTTGATAGATTCTTTGCCTACTATCAATGAAGTGTTTTCTCTTGTTCAACAACAAGAAAGACAACACCAAATGACCTATAGCAGCCCCACATCTGAATCTATGGCTCTTACTTCTCGAAAATTCTTTTCCAAACCCAACACTAAGACAACTCCAAATCTTAACAAAACCAGACCATACTGCTCCCATTGTAGGGCCCCTGGACATCCTCTTGAAAGTTGTTTTAAGCCAGGCAATGCAGAGCCACCCATTTGTACTCACTACAATATGATTGGTCATCTTGTTGGGAAGTGTTACAACTTCATGGCTACCTACCGAGCCACAAGTTGTACAACAAGGCCAATGCAAGTTCTATTCTTGCAAATATTGTAAGCAATGACCAAGAAGATGACAATGATGATAAAGCTACCATAACTAAGAGTTGGTATCAACAACTTCTTGGACTATTGCAACAGAAAGAAGCTAAATCCACTATACACTTTGTGAACCAGGACCAAGCAGTTTTTAAACCAGCCACCACTCATCAAAGTGCACCAAAGATGTCTGGTATATCTTATTGCCTCTCCATCTAGCCACAGAAACCTTATAACATTGTTGATGTACCATGGGCAAGTGATACAGGTGCAACAGATCATATGATTTGTTGCACATCCTTTTTCACCACCATAACAGCTCATGTCTCTTATGCGGTTAAACTCCCTAATAGTATTGAAGTCCCAGTAACACATGTAGGTGTGGTTCGCGTTACTGAAACTTTGGTACTCAAATATGTCTTATGTGTGCCTTCGTTTTCTTTCAACTTGTTATCAACAAGAAAATTAATAGAAATACTCATCTGCTGCCTTGTTTGTTTCCATGACGGTTGTTTCATACAGGACCTTGTCACTTGGACGACGATTGGGTTGGGTGAAGTTAGAAACGGCCTTTATCATCTTGTGAACAATGTTGTTCCGCCTTCAAGCCTAGCAGATAAATTAACCATGCTGATAAACAGAGATCCTTTCATTTCTACTGCTATTGTTAGCAATGTTCATGAAGCCAATCTTTGGCATTATTGTTTAGGACATATTTCTTATTCCAGACTCAAGTTCATTAATGATCATATTGTAAAGGACAATGATATCCACAGTAATGACATTCCATGTTCTGTTTGCCATTTAGCTAAGCACAATCATCTTCCCTTTCCTTATAGCAAGCATAAATCTTCTTATCTATTTGAATTGTTTCACTATGACATTAGGGGGCCATGTTCTACCATGGTATATGATGGTTCCAAATATTTCCTAACCATTATTAATGACCTTTCAAGAAGCACTTGGGTTTATTTACTCAAACACAAATCTAAAGTTAGACAATCCATTGAATCTTTCTATAACTTTGTTGAAAATCAGTTTGGGACAAGAATTAAAATCTTAAGGAATGACAATGGTGCAGAGTTCCAAATGACAGATTTTTTCAATAAAAAGGGGATCATTCACCAAAGAAGCTGTGTTGAAACACCACAACAAAATGGTACAGTGGAAAGGAAACATCAACATCTATTAAATGTAGCTAGAGCTTTAAAAATCCAATCCAATCTTTTCCTTAAATATTAGAATGACTGCATTTTAACCGCCACCTATATGATCAACAGAACACCCACTCTTTTGCTTGATAATAAAACACCCTATGAGATTCTTTTCAAGACCAAACCTTTTTATAAATACATGAAAGTCTTTGGATGTCTGTGTTTTGCATCCACTTTAGGCCATGGCAGAAAAAAATTTGATCCTAAAGGCAGAAAATGTGTATTCCTTGGATATCCTTTTGGGGTTAAGGGATATAAATTACTTGATCTTGATAACCATTCTGTTTTTCTATCAAGGGATGTTGTATTCTATGAGATTGTTTTCCCTTTCCAAACTGAGTCAACCGTTCCAACTCCTTAAATTCCTGACACTGATCTTTCTTCTTCTACCATAGAAACATCAGACTCTAATCCTCCTATTAATCAAGAAATTCCTCATTCATCATGTCAAAATGAGTCAAAATTTCCCTCTATATCATACGGCCAAGCTATATCTGTTCCTGACATATCACAATACTCAGAATCTGTAATACCTTCATCACATCAGACCAACTATCTTAAACAATTAGATTCAAATGAACATCTTCAAGTTCACCCCTTCGCAGATCTACTAGAGAAAGAAGAGCTCCACAATACCTACAAGACTTCCATTGCTCATTGGCCAGATCTACTTCTTCAACTCAATCGATGGACAAGGCACAAGTTCCTTCCTCAGGTACACATTTTCCTTTAACCCATGTTTTTAGTTATAAGAATTTGTCATCTAGTTTTAAGGCTTTCTCCTCTTCCATTTGCAATAAACCTGAGCCTAGCACTTTTAAACAAGCCATACAAGATCCTAACTAGTGTGAAGCAACGCAGTCAGAATTACTTGCTCTAAAATAGAACCACACTTGGGTCATAACTGATTTACCTACAGGAAAGAATGCCATTGATTGTAAATATTTTACAAGATTAAGTACCATTCAGATGGCTCTATAGAAAGGTACAAGGCACGACCGGTGGCTAAAGGTTATATACAACAAGAAGTGGTAGATTACCACGACACATTTTCTTCGATTGCCAAGCTAGTTACTGTAAGGTGTTTCTTGTCCATAGCAGTAATTCGAGGCTGGTTTTTGCAACAATTTGATGTTAATAATATGTTTCTTCATGGAGACTTACAAGAAAAAATTTATATGCGCAAGCCACCAGGTTACAATAAAGGAGGATCACAGCAAGTGTGCAAACTTCTCAAGGGTTTATACGGGCTTAAGCAAGCCTCAAGGCAATGGTACTCCAAATTTTCTAGTTATCTTGTTGAGTTTGGTTTTACACAATCCAAAGCTGATTACACTTTATTCACCAAAAAGAATGGAGACCTTTTTACAACATTGTTGGTCTACTTTGATGATATTATAATAGCCTCCAACAATGAAGAATCGATTGCTAAACTCAAGTATTTTTTGAACTATAAATTAAAGATTAAAGACTTAGGTACTCTAAGGTACTTCTTAGGGATTGAAGTTGCTAGGACAACCAAGGGCATGCAAATCTGTCAAAGAAAATACGCTTTGGACATTTTGGCCGACTCAGGGAATCTTGGCTCCCAGCCAGCTAAGGTCCCTATGGAACAGAACTTGAAGCTCAGCAAGGATATAGGACAACCTTTGAAGGATCCAAACATTTATAGGAGACTAATCGGGAGACTCCTTTATCTTACAATCACAAGGCCAGATATTTGTTATAGTGTTTAGAACTTAAGCCAATTCATGGCTAATCCCACTATGCTTCATTTAGTAGCAGCACACAAAGTTTTAAAGTACATCAAAGTAGCTCCTGGACAAGGTCTATTCTTTCCTGCTTCATCTGCATTACAGTTGACAACATATTGTGATTCTGATTGGGCCTCATGTCCCGAAACCAGAAAATCCTTAACAGGCTACTATATTTTTTTTGGGAGATTCTCTTATATCATGGAAATCAAAGAAGCAAACGGTTGTTTCCAGATCTTCAGCTGAGGCTGAGTATCGAGCAATGGCAACTACATGTTCTGAACTAACGTGGCTGAGATATATTGATGCAAACTCGGGAGCGGGATCAGCGTGAAAATCGCGAAATTAATTGAAAACGCCGAGAAAGCCCAAATTCAGGTAGCGGGTGGTAGAATCTCGACCCGCAAATTATTGAACCAATCAACCAAACAAAAACGAAGTTTGAATGCCATCTTGATTACAAAATCAACGAACCTTGATTTGCGAACGCCACAAATGGTGAATAATCCTTTGATAAGTTCTAAGGGTT
>CAIGRB010011278.1:115923-130493 GCA_903798255.1 Fraxinus quadrangulata
AAAAAAAAAAAAAAAAAAAAAAACAGAAAAAAAAAAAGCCATCGCTTTGAATTTCTTTTTCATTTGCATGAGCTGCTTTTTTATTTACTTTTCTTTGATCGGCTAATCATATAGGTTTACTTCGATCCTACCTTTATGGGTCATGATCCGTGATTTGCAGGGTATTTTGTCAATTGGAGTCTTCTTTTGAATTGAGATTCAGGTCTAAGGAGAGAGTTTCAGATTGATGGCGAATAGGAATGTAGAGAAGATGGCATCAATTGATGCCCAATTGAGGCAATTGGTTCCTGGTAAAGTGTCTGAAGATGACAAGCTTGTTGAGTATGATGCCCTGCTTTTGGATCGGTTTCTTGATATTCTTCAGGATTTGCATGGGGAGGGTCTCAAGGAAACAGTATGTATTGATGTATTTATTGTCTGTTTTAGGTTGATATTGGGTAATGACCCTATTTTGTTCTCAACAAATTTGAGGTCGACTGCCCGATTTATTTGTCTGTTGGTGCTGTTCATTGATAGATCTACTGGCTATTTTGTGATGTTCATATTTAAGAACTATTTCTGTAATCTGAAGTGTTATGAGTCATTGGATTTTGGTTTTTGGGGCACCGAAATTTGTTCCGCTGAATTTTAACAAATACCCAAAGAAGTTGTCTTTCCTATAGAAGATTGAATATTTATGTTAGGAATGGTTTTGGTTGGAATATTTATGCTTTTGCATTGGTAAGTTAAAGTCTGTGTCATGGATGATTCTTTGATTTCAGCAGGTGGTTTGTTGTCTATATTAAGAGTTTCTCAGTCAACTTAGCAAGTGACCTCTTTTCCCTTTTTGTAGGTACAAGAATGTTACGAGCTTTCTGCCGAGTATGAAGGCAAGAACGACCCCAAAAAGTTGGAAGAGCTTGGAAATGTATTGACAAGTTTGGATCCAGGGGATTCAATTGTTGTTGCAAAAGCTTTTTCTCACATGCTTAACTTGGCCAACTTGGCTGAGGAGGTTCAAATTGCTCATCGCCGACGAAATAAAAAGAAAAAAGGGGATTATACTGATGAGAGTTCTGCAACAACTGAATCTGACATTGAAGAAACTCTCAAGAGACTTGTGGTTGATCTAAAGAAGTCCCCACAAGAAATTTTTGATGCTTTGAAAAATCAAACTGTGGATCTTGTCTTTACTGCTCATCCTACCCAATCTGTCCGAAGATCATTACTACAAAAGCATGGGAGGTTTGTTCTCTAACTATTATGCCTCTTGGATTACCATTTTTGTTTTTTTCCTTTATTTTGGTATTTGACTAATGAAGTTGCTTTTATCTGCTCACTTTTAACTTCTTTTCTTTGTCATGTCCCGACCCATTTTCCAGGATCCGGGATTGCTTGGCCCAGTTGTATGCCAAAGATATTACACCTGATGATAAACGGGAGCTTGATGAGTCCTTACAGAGAGAGGTAAATATCAGTGTTAATGCATTTTCCTCTGTTATTATTAGACAAATATGCCTACATGTATCCTTGAACTCTTCAAATGTCTTCAATCAAGCAAAGAATTTCCTTTGTTTTACACTTAATTTATATGGATATGGAATTGGAGCTTTTGCTTTACAGAAACCGCCAAAGGGTTGGAGAATTGGCTATATACCCCTAGGATATAGTTTGAAAGGATCTCTCTAGCATCAAACAAAATAAGGAAATTCATTGTGGGACCATAAATTACTACGAAGAATTAAGAAAAATGACGTCATCAGAAAAAATAAGGACAAAAAATAAAAATTTAATATCAGATTGTCATTACTCAATCCCCATCCTCGTGAAATTTATGTAATTTCAAATTCACTCTCAAGTTTAGGATGTGGTATTTGCATGGTGATCTATAGCATGAACACTTTGAAGCTTTTAGTATATGTTATATATAAAAAATCTGCATCACTGTAATATTAACTCCTTGAAAGGATGGAAAGACTGAAAAAAATAAAGATAACTAAAACATCATGAAAAGTAATATGCCTTCTGGTATCTTGTTGGATGAGGAACAACTGTGTGGTTGTCTTTTTCATCTTAAGATGGAAATTTTCATTTATTATATTTTTTGGAATTTTCTACGTATGCAAGTCAATCATAAGCATTATCATCTTTCATCTGGAAGTACTTATTCAGGTTATTTCAGTCAAACCTGTTGATTTGAAAAGTCTTTGTGTAGAATTTGTATATCTCAATTTTAGAAAAATTGTTACAGATTTTGTGGGTTTCTACAAAACAATATATGGCTCTACATTTATTTCTCGTGTCTTGTCTTTTTTGTAAAACTAGTATTTGACAAAATCACTTTCTTAATTACACATGTCATATTTATCGTTTCTCTCTCCTCTCATTTTCCTAGTGCGACCATCTAAAATTTAACTTCTTATGTGTAGCCATCAAAGTTAGGCAGACTAGAAAATGGTAAGTGGAACACAAACATAATTTTTTCCATCAATGTATTTCTATATTGAAACTTCAAATTTTCAGTTCTTATTTTCCATTCTGTTCAGACCTGCCTTCAATAAACCTCAAGATTTCAATGCATATTTTCCTTTTCAGATATTCATACCTGCCTTGCATAACATTTTCTTTTTCAAAAAATTTAAAATCGTCATTTATATTTTAAGCATAAATATGAATTTTATTTTTGAAATGTTCTAAGAAAACAGTCTTAGATTGTACACTATTTGTTCTTTTATTTGGTTGCAGATTCAAGCTGCTTTCCGCACTGATGAGATCCGTAGGACTCCTCCTACTCCGCAAGATGAAATGAGAGCGGGAATGAGCTACTTTCATGAAACAATCTGGAAGGGCGTTCCGAAGTTTTTGCGGCGTGTTGATACAGCACTTAAGAATATTGGGATCAATGAACGAGTTCCTTACAATGCCCCTCTAATTCAATTCTCTTCTTGGATGGGTGGTGACCGTGATGGTATAATTACATTCGAAACTTATTTTATTATACAGATGCTGGCATATCTAGTTGCAATACCAGTATATGTTTAAGTATATCTTCATCATTGCCATAAACTGTTTCTTTCGCAATTTTGGTGGTTTGATATTTTTACTATACTCTAGCATTAGAATGGATTTACATTTCCATTATTCTTGAAGGATGTGTTCCCTCTTTGGTTTAATGCTTAGTTTGGACTAAATGAAATGCAGGAAATCCAAGGGTAACTCCTGAGGTCACCAGGGATGTTTGCTTATTGGCTAGAATGATGGCTGCTAACTTGTATTATTCCCAGATAGAGGATCTCATGTTTGAGGTATTTGTTTACTACTCCATTTACTTATCTAAGTTACTTTTATCTTCATTTTAGTTCATCTTAGCCTTGCAATCTATTTCTGTCTTAACTCCATTATTTTTTTCCAGTTATCAATGTGGAGGTGCAGTGATGAGCTCCGTGCTCGAGCAAATGAACTCCATAGATCCTCAAAGAGAGATTCAAAACACTACATAGGTAACGTCCAAGTTGCGTACTAATTATATATATTCTTTTTTCTAAATCTCCTTTCATTTCGAACGTCCTTCCTACATATCTAAATTTCAGAACTGGATGCTAACTTTAATGGCGACATATATATACTGCAACATGTAGAATGTTGTTTAAAACTCAAAACTTTTAAAAATGTTGTTTAGCATTTACTCCTGTTTTCCCTTACTCTTGGAGGCGAATCTAGAACTCTCTGTGTCAAAAGTAAGAACGTGGACCTCTCTTTTCATGCAGAATTTTGGAAACAAATTCCAGTTACTGAGCCTTATCGTGTTATCCTTGGTGATGTGCGGGATAAACTCTATGAGACACGTGAGCGTTCTCGTTATTTATTAGCTCATGGACTATCTGACATTCCAGAGGAGGCAACTTACACCAATGTTGAGCAGGTAACCTCTCATTTTTTGCATTTTTCGTAATAATGGGCATGTACATGGGCACTCTGCATGGAATTCCGCAATAAAACTTATGTAAGTTTTCTTTGAGAAATAAAGTTAAAATCATTCTCTCAAGTACAAAAGAAAATGTATATGAGACCTTTTGGTTCTTTCTCTGCTTGTGCTGAATGTGTGTATGGACATGCTAGTATTTTAATAGACCTATTTGTGTGATTTTTATCTTGGTTAATTTGATTAAAATTATCATTCTTATGCAGTTCTCTTAAAAAGTAAATAAGTTCCACAAGATAAATTTTTTTAAAGCCGTGTTTTCCAATAGATGGTGTTAAATCGGTTTAATATTTTGTGCAGTTCTTGGAACCACTTGAACTCTGCTATAGATCTCTTTGTGCTTGTGGGGACCGGCCGATAGCTGATGGGAGCCTTCTGGATTTTTTAAGGCAAGTTTCCACCTTTGGGCTCTCACTTGTGAAACTTGATATAAGACAAGAATCAGACAGGCACACTGATGTTCTCAACGCAATTACCCAACACTTGGAAATTGGTTCATATCGAGAGTGGTCTGAAGAACGTAGGCAGGAATGGCTCCTGTCTGAACTGAGTGGAAAGCGTCCCCTATTTGGACCTGATCTTCCAAAAACTGAAGAAATAACTGATGTTTTGGATACATTTCATGTGTTAGCAGAACTCCCAGAAGATTGTTTTGGAGCATACATCATCTCTATGGCCACGGCACCATCTGATGTGCTAGCAGTCGAACTTCTGCAGCGTGAGTGCCATGTGAAGAACCCTTTAAGAGTTGTTCCACTTTTTGAGAAACTAGCTGATTTAGAGGCTGCTCCTGCTGCTGTTTCACGCCTTTTTTCAATTGATTGGTACAAAAGTCGAATTAACGGTAAGCAAGAAGTCATGATAGGGTACTCGGACTCTGGAAAAGATGCTGGTCGGCTTTCAGCAGCCTGGCAAATGTATAAGGCTCAAGAGGAGCTTGTCAAAGTTGCAAAGAAATATGGCGTGAAGCTGACTATGTTCCATGGTCGAGGTGGAACAGTTGGGAGAGGAGGCGGCCCCACCCACCTTGCTATATTGTCTCAACCACCAGATACTATACATGGTTCTCTCCGTGTTACGGTCCAGGGAGAAGTCATTGAGCAATCATTTGGAGAGGAGCACTTGTGTTTCAGAACACTCCAACGTTTCACTGCTGCTACACTGGAACATGGAATGCATCCTCTTATCTCCCCGAAACCAGAGTGGCGTGCACTTTTGGACGAAATTGCTGTTGTTTCCACAGAAGAGTACCGTTCAATTGTCTTCAAAGAACCCCGTTTCGTCGAGTATTTCCGCCTTGTAAGTAACTACAGCAGTGGTGTATCATATTTGTTCTTCTCAAGTGATAATACATATAGTTATGCATATAGGTTTAAATGACCAGCATTTTTTCATTCATTATTTTAGGCTACGCCAGAATTGGAGTATGGCCGGATGAACATTGGTAGCCGTCCTTCAAAACGGAAACCAAGTGGAGGCATTGAATCGCTCAGAGCTATTCCATGGATCTTTGCTTGGACACAAACTAGATTTCATCTACCCGTGTGGCTTGGCTTTGGAGCAGCATTCAAATATGCCATGGATAAGGACATCAAGAACCTTCGCATGTTGCAGGACATGTATAACCAGTGGCCTTTCTTTAGAGTCACCATTGATTTAATCGAGATGGTGTTTGCTAAAGGAGACCCTGGTATTGCTGCTTTGTACGACAAACTCCTAGTTTCAGAGGATTTGTGGTCATTTGGCAAGCGTTTGAGGGCCAACTATGAGGGAACAAAGAGTCTTCTACTCCAGGTAATTGATTGTGTCCATGTAAAGGCATTTATATGATTGTACATAGATTAGTTTTTTAAATTCATTTCGACATTTTGTAGATTGCTGGTCATAAAGATCTTCTCGAAGGAGACCCTTATTTGAAGCAAAGACTTCGTTTACGTGATTCCTACATCACAACCTTGAACGTGAGCCAGGCTTATACTCTAAAGCGAATTCGTGATCCAAACTATCATGTGAAGTTGAGGCCTCACATTTCCAAGGAGTACATGGAGTCAAAACGAGCAGCTGAACTTGTGACGCTGAACCCTACAAGTGAATATGCCCCTGGTTTGGAGGATACTCTCATCTTGACCATGAAGGGTATAGCTGCTGGTATGCAGAATACTGGTTAAATTTATCTCTGTTTGTGCTATCCTTTCGCTATTACTTATTGTACTGTTGTATCCCAAGGTGGGAAAAGATGGTTAAACGTTACTTGAAGTCATGCTTTGTTTATAATATGTTTTGACATTAACGGTTCGATGGAATCAATCTTTTAAACTTTCTCATTTTTTTTTAATTGGTTCTTAGAATAAGAAATGCAGCTTCTCTGTGTTACCAAGTTTTTTCTATACAAAGGCAGACTTTTCTTATTCTTGAATCTTGAACTAAGAGGTAGGAGGATGTAGGTAAAATTATGTGAAACAAAATGTGCACAGAACTGTTGAAAAATTGAGCAAAATCCGTTAGAAGTAACAATTTTTAATACATTAGTAAAGAACAATTCAATTATCAAATACAAAATTTGAAAACCTAACCATCAAGAAATAAAGATCGTATTAAAATATTACGAGGCTTATAAATCAGGACCTTTTGTGAAACCAAACTATGAACTCTTTAACAAGTTGGTCTTCAACATTTAAAATGAAACATTTAATCCTATATCTTCCACATGCAATTAGTTCCAAAGGATGAAAGTCCTTCATTTGCCATTCAAAATTAAAATTTGTTCAAAAGACGAATTAACTTTCTTTTTCTGAAAGATAATAAACTGAAAAAAAAAATGGAAAAAGAATAAGGAAATAAAATCACAAGTGAGGTGTGCTTTTTTTTTTTTAAAAAGACAACAAACAAAAAAAGGAAAAGGAAATGAAATCATTAGTGAGGTGGGATTGGTGGGCTATACTTAAAAAGGCAAAATTCGAAGAGTTGGTTGGATGGAGATTGAAACAAATAGAAAGTTAAGTTGCTCTTGATCTCGACTGTTTAGTAGGCTAAGATTTTTTATGCAGCCCCAGGAATAAGCGCATTCCCATCAGAAGAGAATATGCGGTATTTCAATGTAATGATTCTTGACCCAACTCAGTCTCCTTATGAATGTTATTAGTATTGACATTTTCTTTTGACTAATTGGGATGCTTATATATACGCCATGCTCTTTAGGGACTGGAATATTATGAAAATTATAGTTATATGGGACTCTTCTACCTTATGCATTCCCAGTGTCGGGTAATGAAGAACTTAAACTCTCTGTCTATTTTTATGTTCTTTTCACTTTTAGGTGTATAATTTCTGGAGGGGATGAAAGTTGGAATTTTCATGGAATTCCTCTTGTGTATTCTTCTCGTCTAAGAGGTTCAATTTTGTATAGGTCCCATTCCTGTATTTGATTTAACCAATAGCACTTAAATAGTTGTAGAAGTTTTAGGCTGCAAGTTAAATGTTCTTAGCAGACACATTTTGGACCACAACATTGCTCTATTGTCTTCTCTTTCGGTTTTTTCTTTCCATTTACTTGTATTAAGAGATAGAATCCTACATCGAATAAAGATGAAAATATAAATCAATTTACAAGAATTTAGGCTACATCTCTTAATAATGTTGACATTTTAAGATGGAACTCAAAATTTTAACATGATATTAGAATTAAGACTCAAAAAAATTGAGCACACGAATTTCAAGATTTGTTTGCTCAAACGAGCCACCATATTAAGAGGGTATGTTAAGGGATAAAATCTCACATCGAATAAAGATGAAAATATAGAGCAATTTATAAAAGTTTTGGCTACTCTTCTTAATAAGGTTGGTCTTTTAAGATGGAAATTAAAATCTTAACATCATGCGATGTCAGATAACGATGTTTCTTGAGATTTTCACCTGATCAGATATATTAGACCATGCTGGTAGACTCCAAGTTCTGAACAAATCTTTTTCAGATCGAAATAGAGTAGGGGGCTTGCACTTTCTGTTTGGTATGGTGAATGAGAAATGATATAGAAATTCAAAAACACTGCAGGCCTGCGGCGATGAGGTTTTGGCATAGGATACAGTTCCTATTTGATATTAACTGGGAACTATTGTCCAAGTTTGGCTATGTCACTCGAAGCTTTATCACAACTGAATATGTCGAATTGAATGTTTTGAATTCTAGTTACTTTGGTTAGAATTGGATGAGTTGTGTGTGATGACCTTATGGGTTTGTTTGTTTGCTAGTTGGTGCAAGTTACTAGATTTTGATATAGGAAAGGATATGGATATGTATGGTGTTAATCATCCTTGATACAACTGGAAAGTTAATCCCTATGTGGAATTGTGGATAATTGTGACTTTGGAAAAGCAAATAGTACTATAATTGGATATGGAAGTTCAAAAACTCCTGAGCCTGTGGCTTCCACTTTTTCTGTGTAAAACATTTTGCTCGATAGTTTTCAATGGATTGCCTGTTATGCCTTGCCTCTCGGTTTGTAATTTGGTGTGCAGTTCATTGGCTGCTAGACTCTCGTGTAAAATTGCTTCCCCATACATCTCACTTTACTTCCACAAACTGCTTTCATCTAATATGTTAAGTGTCCAACCTTATTGATGATCTCAACCCTATGGTGCCTTAGCATGTAGTTCTATATTTGGTTTTCCATCAGGTGTTTGTCTGTGAGATAAGTAGAAGACATTGTGCTAGTCTGTGTTTCTTGCGATCCTTAATACTTTTGCATTCAATGGTGAGGTAATTTGGCTAATGCACTGTAAGTGTTATACCCTAAGTCCAATCAACTTTAGACATAAATACTTTAAATATATATATAATCGATGCATATTTAATAGCAATATCTATTATTTAGTTGAATTTATATTCTAATGTATTAAATAATAGAATTTGTAGATTCTAGTTATGGTAATTTGTTTATCACAATGAATTGTGATTNGAATCCGTATATTCAAGTTTTGGTGATTTGTTAATCACAAGGAGTTGTGATTGTGAGATACAAATTATATATGACTAAATCTTAAATTGTCCGTGGTCGAAGAATTAACGAGATACTAATATCGTTATTACGGATGGACCATCACATGTGTCATTTTTACTTGTGAAGTAAGTAGCTGATCTCACAAATTAAAGTGGGGTGACACTTGAATGAACACGTGAATGTTTTGTTATAGAACAAAATATGGGAGACCCATTGGGAGATTCCACATGAATAACTATCTGAGTGTTAGTGGTTAATCTCTAATATTCGGTAATGGAATTGGTCCTTTGACTTGTGGTCATCTTTGTGCCTTATATGAGGATGGTCATACTTTGGTGGTGTTGAATGTTGCTCTGCCAATGGTCGCTAATACAGCATCGGGTATGTCTAGAATCATATGAAGGTTGTGAATGATCAATAGACGATTCGTCACTCTTAGATAGTAAGAGATTATGATCTACATTTTATTCAGTTAAGTTGATAATGATATCCTTGGCCAAGGTGAACTCATAAGTCGAAAATGAGTTTTCGACTAATATTGATTTAACAGTGGGATAAAAGAAATGATCGATAAACGAGATTGACACATATTCATATCTCGTAATTGATCGAATCACATTGACGGAAGGATTATAGTTTCATGGTAAACGAACAAGTTTGGTTTTATCACATTATATGACAATTCCCGTCACATGTATTGCCCTGACACATTGCTAGATGTCAATCTGGGACGACGAATGTAAATCGATGATAAATTAAAAAGGGTGTTAATTTATCGATTTTGATGAGATCAAAATAATAATTCACGTCGTTAGGCATCGTGATAGAGAACTTAATGGGTCGCACACAAAGGAGAATTAGAAGAATGATATTTATCAATTAATTAATTGACAAGTGTTGGATAATTAATTAATTGAGTTGCTTATTAATAGACCCAAATTAATTAATTGGATTAATTAATTCATGGACCAAACTTAATTGATTTGATTAATTAAATATTGGACCGGGTTAAATTTAAGAAACGGGTCGAGCTCACTTGTGCTTATATTAATATGCTACTAGGATTTGAGAATTGGAGGATTTTTCCATTATTATTGCTAGCACAAGAAAAGAAACCCTAGCCATCATTCTTATTCTCTATATGGATCACCATTGGAGGCTGGACAATTGGACAGTTTGGATTGCAGATCGTGATCATTGGAGTTCGAGAATCAGCAAAGGAGTTTGCAGAATTTATCAAAGGTACCATTCATTTCTCAGTTTCTATCTAAATACAATGTAGATCCTTGGTGGGAATTGAAAATTATTTATTTTTCCCCGTGCATGATTAAGTAAATTCCCAATATGCACTACATATCCCAATTTAGATACTGACTTAACAAATGATAGCACAATGCACAATGGTGGTACCATTGCCTTCATAAAGACTGTCACGTCTCCTCTTGCCCTCCTACGTGCACTTTTAATTTGAGAAGCTAAAATTTTCTCCAAATGCCCTATAGTTTTGTTATGTTACGAAGATTGACTAGCTAAAATCCTTGTAACATCTTACACCTTTAAAAGAATATTGGACTAACCTACCCATCCATATGGAATTCTCAAGTTATTTACAAAGCATCCCTTAAGTAGCTCATGATACTTTGTTATGGTCTTGTTTTCCTCCTAGTCATTAACAATATCAAATTTGGCTTAGAGGGAAACTGTCGTGTGAAAATGTCTTCAGTTAAAGTTGGGATACTGGTGCATTGTGTTAAAGATTGAAATTTTAAGTTTCTCACAATCACATGATGGGAATAAAATGGCTTGTTTGCATCAAGTCTTTCTAGTTCTGGGTTGTCAAAGTGAAATTGGAAGGTATTGCTGTTGGATTAGAGGATTTCTTTACTAATGTATTTGTTCACAATCTCACAACAGGTTCGCTTCCTTACCAAAATTTACCACACTGACATTGATACGGTTTGCTGTGTTAACATCCATTTTGTCTATTTTCGAGTGTAAGCTCAATACTTTGCATCTTTCCTAATGGATCTTTTTGTGCAGCTTGGAAGGATATGCCTAGATATTCATAAAGACAAATGAAGTCATGCTCTTCATAATCGAATTGTGCTGAGGTACAGTAAGATAAAGTGATTTATTTATTTTACTACATCTCTGCGAAATTATGCTCCCATGAAGACAAAAAGCTGCAGTGCGTGCTAGCAACTCTCTTGATGTAATTGACAACATGCCGTCCTAGGAAGCAGACTTGGATACGCGACACGAATATACTGATACATTGTTTTCTAGAAAAGTATATGTAGATTAAATTTTCTTTTAACATTATACATTTATATATCATATCATTATTTTTATTCTTTTTAAAATAGGACACGACACATAGCATGTTTGACAGTTGCTCGATGAGTGTCCCTAATGTATCATTCTAGCGTTTAGAAATTTAAAAAATATATAAAAATTGGAATATGATATGGCTTGTCGGATACATTTCCAGGACTGTTGGAGGAGTGTTGGTGTACAACACGATACGAAATGTGTTGGACATGGACACGCTGCCTAGTAGGAGTTTCCATACTTCATAGTTGCCGTCTGAACCAAAAACTTAGAAATTAGTTTTAACTTTTATCATTTGGCAGAAGTGAGAGATTCCAGCTAAGATAATTAGCAAAAAATATTTTCTTTATTATGTAAATACTCACAAAATTCATTGTCTTCTATTGGTTGTATTTAGCATTCAAGCACTTTTGAGTACCCCAAACCCAGATGATCACCTCTCTGAAAACATAGCGAAGCATTGGAAAACAAACAAGGCGGAAGTCGTGGAAACAGGTATTCCAGTAACTCGTACTTCTCAATTGCTTTCGCCATTTCTTTTCGTGGCATGACAAACCCAAAAAGGAATCAATTCCATCTGGAAATTATGTGTTATTACCATGGTCACTAATTTTCTTTTCAACCCTGCAACAAAGGAATGGACACGTTTATATGCGAATGGTGCTTAAAGAATGTGGAGCATGGTACTTCCATAAAACAATATATGTAACTCGTCAACTGTTGAATTAAAATGGAAAATTTGGAAGAATTGGTGACCTAAAAATCTCAATTTAATGAACTACTACTCTATGATTGTTTCCTCCGTAAAATGGGTATTTGGGATTGTATAATGAGATGATATTGTAATGTCGGTTATGTCTCTTCATCTATTGTGTCAATCTTTACCTTAAAGTTGGCAAGTCAATTGAATAGCACTGAAAATCGCAATAGAAAACATCCGACTTTACTCTCTTTCTCTTTCTCTTTCCTCTACTTTTTTGGTTCATTTTAATTTGTTACGGAAACAATTTATTATTTCATATTGTCGGGGAATTGTTATATGCTTCGCGGTTGTTAGGTTTTTAGTGTTGGCGATTCTGTAGACAAAATAATTGATTTGTAACGTGTTGTAAAAGTCAAGGACCTTGGGTACAATTTGTATAAATTGACTTATGAGATCTAGGGTTCGAGCATGAAAAGAGGAGAAACAACTGCGCCACATTATCGCTAGCTTATCATCTAGAAGCTGCTCGAGCGATAAAAATAGAATGTCTGTTGCCCGCCTAACGCTAGCTTCTCACTCGAGCGACAGGTCGATCCGAAAAATCCTAGTTTGTATTTTTAAACAAATTTTTTCGGCCCATTCAACCATATTACCCTTTCATATAAATACACAAGCCTATACACGAAAATTGTATGGTTGTTCATTGTGCTTCTTCTTTATAACATATTCAAGAGCCTTTTCTTACATTGAATTCATCATTTCGCTCTTGATTCTATACAACAACATGTTGGGGAAAACATCAAATTGAAGAATCCAAAACACTTATTCCTTAACACTTTGAGGAAGGTAGTTTCTCAATTGGACTTCAGAAGTTTCTGGAGGTTGAGAGATGTTAGACTATAAGCGCAGAAAGAAGAACATGAATAGGTGATTCCTGAATTTCCACTGGGAAGAGACGTGTGCAGAAGATCGTGAGTCTGGAATTGACAGCGGATCTTGGAGGCTATAGGAGGTAGATCGAGAGATTTAGCAGGTTGGTTAGATAGTATCTACGGTAGTAGATTGTAAGTCTGGAGAAACAGCAGATCTTGAAGTTGCAGGGTTTACAACAGCTAGTGGAACTAGTTTGGAATTGAACTGTAACCCACATTGTCTATAGTGGAGGTAACTGACTTTGTCCCGAAATTTTTACCCAGTTTAGATTTCTCCGTCATCATATTAATGTTCATTATTTTATTGCTTTATTGATTACTGCAGTATTCAAACATAGAAAATTGGATTGAATGTGTAACCATTTAGAAACTATTAAAAAGTGACTTGTTGCTTTTAATAGATTAATTCCGTACATGGGTCAATATTTAAAATGGATAATTAATAACTATTCGGTAATTATGTAAATTTCAATTGGTATCAGAGCCTTAATTTGTTCCTTAACCCATATTATTTAGATGAGTAGTTCATTATCTGTCCCGCCTTATTTTGATGACTGTAATTATGCCTATTGGAAGATTAGGATGAGAGCCTTTTTGAAATCTATGGATGAGCGTATATGGTTGAGTGTGGTGAATGGTTGAAGTACCCCTAGTACTATTGTAGATAACGTAGTGACTCCCACTCCCTTTACTAATCGGACTACGACTAACTTAGATGAGTGTAACTGGACGACAAAACATGGAAAATGAAGGTTGATTTGTTACATAACCATTTTCAATTACATTCACACAAAGAAATATTCTACACGTATGTCAAAAAAATTTCTTTACTTTTTTAGTACACATTCTTCTAAAAATCACTATTCAAAACTCTTTTTTTTACAATAATAGTTGTCAAATAGGCTCTGAATTTACTTAACATTAAATAGTCATATAACCCCTATTTGACAACCATTATTTTGGGAAAACAATATTTTAAATAGTGATTTTTAGGAGAACTTGTGGTTAAAAAGTAGGGAAAAAAATTTGGATCTGTTCAAAATATTTTATTGTGTGAATGTGAATGTGTGGTTGAAAATGATTACGTAGAAAAAAAGAGTTTTTAAATAATGGTTGTCAAACAGGTCAATGTCATTCTTTAATTAAAATTGTTGGAAACAATCAAGAACTAGACAGAACAGAACAAATAATGCAACAGAATTAATATAAATGATACTGACTTGGATTGCAAATTAAGGCTAGCGCAATGCTATGTCCTATAGCAGAAATTCGCCCCTACTTCTGTGCTTGTAGTTCAATGAGCGTCTGCCACCAGGATTCAATAATCTGTTCTAAAAAATTTAGCACTCGATTCTTGGTTCTGACGATTATACTTAGTGTTTTTCTTCTCTAAACAAAATTATTTTTCGGATTGAAAATGCAGGAATATTTTCTTCTTTTGAATCAGACGATTTTTCTACATATATATAGAAAACGAACATCCTTATCCTTAGTGTCGGTTTGTGGTAAAATAACGTTGTGATGATCAGACACAACCGTTCAGACAAAATCGAAAAAAGAAATATAAGTGCTAAAATTGAAATTTGAAAATCACAAGACCCAAGACCTCCAAGGCCCCAAGGCCCATCTTTTGACTATATAATATA
>CAIGRB010011278.1:130680-177712 GCA_903798255.1 Fraxinus quadrangulata
TATATAGCCTATCAAGGAGCCCAATCAAGCCCAAATCACATTGCTCAAGTCCAATGTCCATTTCTGTAGTCCTTTATCCAACTTATTAAACATATCAATTTCTCACTTATAAACAAGTATCCTTTCAATTCATATCCTATATGGGATAAACAACATCCAAAAAATCCATATTTCTGTACAAACATTCCAACAAAAATGACTTGCAATCTCTATTCTTTCATACCAAAAAAATTGTTCATTACCCTAAAAGAAATTGAAATCCGAATTGGTCCATTGATCTGGTAAATCAACTGGAACCACACAGGCAATAAGGAAAATGTACGGTAACACAAGCAAAAGATCAATTACAGTTCCATAACAATGGAGAACAACGAGAACACAAAGAGAATGTCTAACAGTAACAATATGCACAAATAGACATACTCTAGTTTAAATAAACCAAATCTAGCAGAAGACACATAACACTTCTACAAAAATCTGGAGTCGAAACTCACTAATCAAAAAATTAATCTAACTACTACTGAAAATAACACAGAATCAACATGTTGTTCTCACTAATGTAGCCCAAAATCAACACATTAAAACTTTAAGGAATCTCACACTTTCACCATAGAATTTATATGAATATCATGCATAAATATTTGAATTTTACTAGACAAACACTGAAACACAGTAAAGATTATAAATAATATTTACAAACTCACCTGATAAACAAAGACCCTAAGCGATGGTGTGCCCTCACGTATCCCGGATCCAACCTAATGGCCACTTCGCATTCTCGCACTGCCTCAGCCAGCCGCCTCAGACCCATCAACGCCGAGGCTCAAAGCCTCCACAAAATTACCCTTCTTGTAACTCTCATTCCCTATTCTCTTCATTTCCTCTGGATCATTACTATTATCCACTCCCATTCTCCTCATAACCTATCCTCATCTGGAGTAATTTGCCAGTCCACAATCGGTAGTTGCAGCAGGTTTGGATATTGCACCACCCCTCATTATGCTTCAATGGCTGTAATTCGCAGTGCCAGACCCAAAAACATCGGTCTTGGTAGATCGAACAGTCATGCCGGTCTTCAAAATCCTGCCAAAGGGGCAAATATTCCCGGTGGGAAACACATTGACCGCTGGCGAGTTAACTGATCCCCCATCAGAGTAGGATACCATGTGGGATGCCGGTCGAATAGGACCGACCATGACCCTTATTGAAGTTACGGGTAGGTTTCGGGGAACTCTCCACCGAAGATCCCGAAAGCTAGCCGGAGTGGCTGCTGAAGTTGGAATCGGATATTCTTGGAAAGCTTATTAGCACAAACGTCGAGTAAAATGTTTGAATAATCACTGAACTTTAACATGGTCATGACTTACTTAGTGAACTTCAAATTGCCTCTCAATGGTCACTGAACTTTCGACCGTTGCACCACATCCAACACTCACCAAATTCCGTTACCATTGAAGCTGGCGTAGTGGATGGAAAACACATGTTGAAGGTGACAGCCATTTAAAATTTCGACAACTCACAAAATTCATCCACCTCACCTACAAAATGCCACACGAACATGATTAAACTCCCTCCAAACACCAAAATCCCTCCCACTTGTGAAAATCCACAAATCACTCCCGTCTCCTTCCCCCACAACCCTAAATCGCATCCGTCCATTTGCGCTCTGCTACTCATCAAGCTTCAAAATGCTTCCCCAATAGTCACTCATTATTGAGATGTTGCACTCCATTCATTATCCGCCATTTTTTGTTCACTTCATTGTTAATTTATTGTAGGAAAATTTCATGGGTAAGTTATAATCATAAAACAAATTACAACTTAGGCAAATTATCAACTCACAAAAATTACCATATATGAATCGTGACTTCTACAACCCCCATAAACTTCTTTAAAATCCAATAAAGCGTCCCCAATTTCAGCCCTAAAGAACCTCAGTGATAAGTGCATTTTGTACACTTATTTAAGCATTTAAATTAGATTATTTGTTCAATATTTTAATGAATTGTGGATTAATTCTATGTATATTGTGTTTATTAGGTAAAGATCGATAAAATTGACGAAATTGGAGACAATGAACGAGAAAAGAGTGAAATTGCAAGAAATCTAAAGTTTGGGGATCAAAGTTCAAATATCTAATAGTTGATTCAAAATATAAAACGATTATTGAAGATCAAACATGATCAATTTCATGCAATTAGAAGTCAAATGGGTGAAATATAAACAAAGTGCTTTCAAAAATCAATTTCCAGCAGCTCAAGTTATACTTCAGATTTTCAGTATCAGATTGAAATCTATTTTTTGTACAGTAAATTTTTGAATTAGAAAAATGATATTTCTAAAAGAATTATTAAGGATGTTTTATTGGGTTTTAAAGAAGTTTATAAGGTCGTGAAAGTCATGTTTCACATGTAATTTTGGGGGTTAATACTCTAAATAGTAACCGAACTTTACCAAAAGTTTTCAAGAAGTTACCGAACTTCAAAACTTTCCTAAATAGTCACTGAACTTTAAAAATTTCCTAAATAGTCATCGAATTTTGTCAAAACTTCTCTAGATTGTCACTCAACTTTGTAAAAAGTTCCTAGGTGGTCACTAAACAATTGATGTATGTTGTCTCAATTTGTAAAGTTTAGTGACTTCTTGGGAAATTTTGACAAAGTTCGACGATAATTTGGGGAAGTTTTAAAGTTCAGTGACCTCTTAGGAACTTTTTACAAAGTTCAGTGACTATTTAGAGAAGTTTTGAAGTTCGGTAACCTCCTGAGAATTTTTGACAAAGTTCGATGACTAATTAGGGTATTAACTTTAATTATGGTGAGTTGATAGTTTGTTGAGTTGTAATTTTTTTAACATTTGTAACTTAATACGTGAAATTTTTGTATGAGCATTAGCAATGAAAAGAACGAAATATGGCAGATGATGAATGAAGTGCAACATTTCAAAGATGAGTGACTATTGAGAAGTATTTTAAAGTTCGATGAGTAAATTGTGACCAAGTGTAAGTTAGTTGAGTAATGAAACAATGGTTTGGTTGAGTTGTAATTTTTTTAATGGTCGTAACTTGTCAAGTCAGATTTCCGTTAGTAACATCAACGAATAAGGTGACGAATTTTTTAGGGTGATGGATGAAGTACAAACAAACAAAGTTTAATGAGTATTATGAAGCACTTTGAAATTTAGTGAGTAAATTGTGACCATGATATAAGTTGGGTGATTATTAAAACAATTAACTCTGCTATTTTGGACGACAAAACATGGAAAATGAAGGTTGATTTGTTTTTAAGCACAACACAAAGTATATGAAAATTTTGGGAAACGATTTTTTGTGGGGGATTGTGGTGTGGTGGAGATGGAGATGGAGGTTGGGATTTTTGGGTAGGGATGGTGGCTGTGATGCTGGGGTTGGGTTGGGTTGGGTTTATTAAATTTTTTTTTTTATTTTTAATTATTTGTTTGAGATTCATTTGTAATTTTTGAAAAATTTGAGTTTATGGTTGCAATTAGTTTTTTATTGTTTTCTTTTTTCTTTTTGTATTGTTTTAATAAGAAGGTAAATTTGTCATTTCACAGATTTTTATAGAGAAAATAGATAAAAATTGAGGAAAATGATGTTTTTCGCAGTAAACACGTGGAAATATGGGTGAAAATGCAAATAAACATATGGACGTTTTGTGCTAATAAACCTTCTTGGAATATTCGGAGTGGGCAAGTGGAGGTCTGGCCCCTAGACGAAACCAGAGAAACTTGAACTGTTGCTAGTTGCAATGAGTCCACCAGACCGAGTTAGCAACGCTGAAACTAGTGAGCTCGGAACAAGTTCTCGGAAATCCGGCTTGTTAACATTGATGCCATAATCTTCATTGCAGCTCATTGTGTTTATTAGCTGCTGCGTCAGGCTTTCTATCCCTAGCTCCGACATCGGCCCAGAATGTGACATTTTTACACACATACCAACTTTAGTCTCTGTAAGAAACTCAGTTTCTCACTATATCTTAGCAATGTAAATGATGGTAAAAGGAACTACGAGAACACAACAACATTGGAGAAGGGAAGCAACTGAAACAAACATGAAGACGGAGAGAGAGGAAAAAATAGAGATGGGGATCTCGTGAATTTAAAAGGAGAAGCAAAGAATGAATGAACGTGAAATTGATCAAAATAATTTTTTTGGGTGTATTTGATGGATATTATTGAGAAAATATTTTAAATAGTGATATGATGAAAAATATGTGGTTAAAAAGTAAAGAAAAATTATTAATGTGATGAAAATATTATTTTATTAAAGAATGTGTGATTGAAAATGAGTGTTGGAAGAATGTGTGTTAAATATGAACTAAAAGATATCATTGCTTAAAATTTAAGTATTATATCAAAATAGAGCTAATTGCATATCAAGTAGATTATCAAATAATTGAAGCGTTAGAAACGAATTTTCAATTATCGTGACTGTCTAACACATCAAAACACCTTAGTTAAAATTCATGTAGCAAGTGAAACACTACTCCAATGATAACCTCAAAGGCATAACTTTTGCCGCACATTGTCTAGCCTAAACACAGAGATGATAACTTGGAAGTTCATTTATGGGTTATGGACTGGCACAACGAAAACATTTAGAAAAAAAATCTGGCCAAGTCACAACTACTTCAATAATTGAGGATCCTCCAGCAATTACTACAGCCTGGTCAATCATCGGTAAGTCATTTTCAAAGCTCAATAGGCTTGCTACATGTCTCCTCCACCTTTTTCGTTCTGTCAACAAAAATCGTGACTTGCACCTTTTCATACTAAACAAGAATAACCTTGGATTCCAGACTTGCAAATCTTTGCAATGGAGTTTTTTATTTCTCCTTTCGGGTTATACAGGGGTACAAGCTCCAAAGTGCTCTTGCAACCACGTAGACAATTAACTCCACTTCGGATCACACTAATTGGAAGTCTACCATCGAACTATTTTATTTCGTTTTTTGCTGAATATACTCTATACAGAGACTCAATTACTAGGAATGACATATCTTTCCAGACCACTACTACCATCTATATTTCGAACATTCTTCGAAAAATTTCACATAACACACCATCAAACATTTGTCTAGGGCGAATAGAAAAAATTAATTTTTTCTATTATTTTTAAATAAGTAAAATAAACGAGAATTTCAACAAATTTACAAAATAGTATACCAATTTTTTTTTTCCCTCTATCATTAACTTTAGAAACAGCAAAAATAAAAATATGTTGTCCATAACAAATATCAGAATTAAAGAAATTGTTTATATATTTGTTAGATATCTCAAAAAAAAATTGTAAATTTCTCTAATTATTAGAGGTGACTTGTGATCAACTCTTGACCAATATTTTCTTTTTCGTTTTCAATCTAGGAAATTGTGGATATTTCACCTTATAAAATACTAATAGACTTATCAAATCATGAGTGCAGACCTTCAAACTAAGCACGACTTTCAAACATTAAGAAATCAAACGGTGGTCTTATTACGTTGTGTTTAATGTGGGTGGTCACATTTTGTAATTATTTGAACTCATATAATAAATTTTTTTGCAACATTGTGTCCTCGAGTTCACACCATTGAAGGCCATAAAATTACTTGCCAATAATTGAATGCCCAAATTAATTTAGTAGTGCTTGGATTTGACATTCTTTGTTTCGGATTTTTTTGTAACCTATTATTTCTACAACTATTTGAGTTTTTACTCGTAGTTCATGTTTGCCTCTTCATTTTTCTTTCATTTAATGTACGATAAAAACTGCACTAGTAGTAAAATTGTTAAGGGGTAAGTCAAAATACATCTTTTTATCTTTGTCATAACAAGTCTTAATCATCCATTTTTAGACATTTATTTTATTGTTCTTTTATTACTTTCCTTCCATTTTTTTTTTTGATACCTAGGTACCCCAACTTACGCCGAACTATGTCCTGGACCACCCATCACTGGCCCCTCAGTAATGGGCGGAAGTAAATCGCGGTATATGTCCAAGTTGACCAAGATCCGTACACTCTTTATACTCTTGACCCCAAAGGAGCCTTCATCCATGAGCTTATACTTTGGGTCAACTTATTCTTTGATCTTTATGTCTTGGTTTGCATAATTATAACTATTCTTTGTCAATATTGTGAAGAAAAATTTCCTTTCCTTCTTTTTCCCCGTTTCTTCTATAGCTCATTTTATTCGATGTAAATAGATCTCGCCCTTAACATGTGTGGACGAATGCCAAAATTACAGGAATGACAAATTTTATTTTGTGTTTTTCTTTTTTTAAATTTAACTAGTACTATTGTAGTTAAAAATTACTTAATAAGGCGGAGCCCCCAAAAATACAATTTTAATTATAATAAGATTTGTCATTGATCTAAGTGAAAATAGACTTTATCATAATTGTTAGAACCGGATCAGACCGATCCATTGAATCGAACAGTAATCCAATCCAAGGGACTTTATTTGGTTCATTTGCAAATGAACAGGTCACACAATTTAACAATATTTAAATTGGATGAGTTCATATCAAACCAGAATCAATTCAATGTGAACCGATTTTTTTCTTTTTTTAGCAAATTGATCCCAAGCAAAACTTTTATTTCAAATTTGCACAAAGAGAGATTCGAACCCTTGCTGTTTGTATGGAACGATCGAACTTCACAATTGAGCAAAATATATATATATTAAGTTTGGTAAAATCAATGATATGAAAAAAAGAAGTATATATTATTGTTAACACACAAAAAGTGTAGCCCAAATTTAAATGGTTTAAGGAATGAAGCTCAATTCATAAGTCCAGAATAAAGGCCCTAATGAGACCATTGATAAATACAAAAGAGGTCCATAACAAAGTATAACAATAACCTACTAGTTAAACCACTTACCAATCCATTGAATCACCAACTAGTTGATTTATAGTTCACGACCGCATTAAATTGTAACTACTAACGAGGTTATATACCCCACACTGACTGTTACATTAAAAAGTTTTGACTTATAATTACGTAGCACGAAGTTTATCCTCCGGGGGTATTACTTTTCTTCCTTAGACTATTCTCCCAACTCCAACACTGGCCTTTTCTAAATTCCCTTCCTCTTATCAAGTCTGGACGACGACTTTCATCATCAATAATACTTTAAGGTGAGCTTCTTGTCTTATTTTCATGGATTATCCTCAGAGACATGCTTATTTGTTGTATTGATAATTTTCTGTCCTCTTTTAATTGATTTTTTCTATTATCTTTTGACAGAAGAAGTTTCTCTTCTTTTAATGATTAGATCTTTATCAGTGACGGGAATTCTTAAGTTTCGGACGTTAATTAATTTTCATACTTGTTGTGCTTGACTTGACCAGTTTTTGATCTGTTGCTTATAAAAATCAGATGGTCTTGTTTTTATATTAAATGCATATCAAAGGGTCATTTCTTTTTCTAATTTTTTGTTCTGTAAATTCAAACCTTGTCCCTGCTGCAAATGATCAGACGAGGTAATAAGTTTAGATGTTTGAGAATAACAATGAAACTATGTCCAATAACTGTAGTTTTCTTCTTTACTGCTTTGAGTTCTATTTATTTTATGTTCCCAGTGTCTGACTTTTTAGGTCAATTATTTGTCCTGCGGGTTTATCTAATGGGCAAATCTCAAAACTCAAGATGGAAGCTTATTATTGATTTCTTCTTAAATCTAGTTATCTTCTTTACTTAATTTTTTGGTTCCTAAATTTTCAGCCTTGATACAATAATGTTTTATTCGGTCAACTTTAGTTGCACCGAGGTCAATTATCACCATTAGCCTGTCCAGTTTCTTTGGCGAAATCATATGTAGACATGTTTTTTGCAATGGTACAGGTTTGACGGGGCAGAGATTTTATCTAAATTGCCGTTTGGTTGGCGTAAAGAGGTGGTCTGATGCCTTGTTTTACTATCTGTTGCAGTCGTGATGCTTCTTCGCCAACTAGGCAGAGAGTAAATATCGATGCAGGTAGACTTCAGATAGTAAATTTCTTGCTCTGTGTCAAGACTTCACGCTGTCAAATCATGTATTCCGAAGAACAAATGCTTAGTATTTTTATACATTTTTTCACATGCATGTCAGCTCGTGTTTATCCTTAATGAGAACTTCTAACAAGGTTAAAAATGAATGCAGAAATTTCAGATGTTGAAAATGCTAAGTTGTACAGTTACAAAGAGTTACGAATTGCGACTGATAATTTCAATCCGGCAAATAAAATTGGGGAAGGAGGCTTTGGTTCCGTCTATAAGGTACTTGTGCATCATCTTACTTGCTCCTAAGTTGTGAAAGATTGGTTTACATCACATGATTGCTGTTCGTATTTGTACTCAAATCATATTCTAATTGTCAGGGTAAGCTAAACAATGGTACCTTGGCTGCCATTAAGGTTCTTTCCACTGAGTCACAGCAGGGTGTGCGGGAGTTCTTGACAGAGATAGTGGTGATATCGGGCATTGAACATGAAAACCTCGTGAAATTATATGGTTGCTGCGCAGAAGAGGACCATCGAATATTGGTGTATGGCTATCTAGAAAATAATAGCCTCTCTAAAACTCTTCTCGGTAATTTATAGCCTGTGAACACTTTGAAACGGGGCGATCCTTTTCTTATGTCAAAATGATAATGGTTAACTTTAAATGTAGGTGGTCGCTACAGCGGCATTCAATTTAGCTGGAAAACACGGACTAAAATCTGCATAGGGGTTGCCAGAGGGATCATGTTCCTCCACGAGGAAATCCAGCCTCACATCGTTCACAGAGATATAAAAGCAAGCAATATTCTCCTTGATAAGGATCTCAACCCAAAAATCTCTGATTTTGGTCTTGCAAAGCTTTTTCCAGATAATCAAACTCATATTAGCACACGTGTTGCAGGAACTATGTAAGTTCAAATATCCTATTAGATGGTATTAGAACTAGTAATTGATAAATCTTTGGTATGAGAGTCATCTTGATATATTTATAATTTAGCAAAATACGGGAGATGTGTCAAGTGGGCAGGAGAGATCTTAACATATGTTCACAGTAGATAACTCAGAAACTTAAATATTTGTGTTCATAATAGACCAACAGAAATTCAATCTCCCGTGATTCTACGAGTAATTAATGTTCCAATAATAAGAGATCAAATAAAATACAAAAATGGTATCATACGTACCAAGAATAATATTTGTATTCTTCTAGTTTCTAGAATATGTGTAGACCACCCCCCCCCCCCCCCCACCCCCCCCCCCCCACACACACACACCCCACAAAAAAAAAAAAAGAAAACCCAACCAACTACTGAAAGAAGAAGAGGCTGACTGACGTTAAGTTTCTTAAAGTCATGACTTACAGATATTTGTCCGAGCTTGGCGTGTTGACTGTGGTGTCTTCTGTAATTGTGATTGTGAATTCATATGTAATTTACAAGATTTTTGATCTTCAATTTTCTAGAGGTTATATGGCCCCTGAGTACGCAAGTCGAGGCCAGTTGACTCGGAAAGCAGATATATATAGTTTTGGTGTTCTCCTCATGGAAATTGTAGGTGGAAGATTCAACACGAACAAGCGATTGCCTTCTGAAGATAAACATATTCTTAGAAGGGTATGACTTGCATCTTTCAGCCTGGAGTCATAATAATAGAATTGTTTTCTTGACATACGAGATGAAGTTATGATTAATGAACAAGTAATCATAGTCTTGGCCTACATGTGAAGCTGATAAATAGGGTACTTTTTCTTGTGAAAGATGAGCATAATATCAGGAGCCAGCACATGTACAATTGGACTGTTGAAATAGATTGGCCATTTAAAAACTTGTGTATGGATGCAACATTCAACTGGTTTTCCAATTTCACTTTTTTGCTAGGCACGTACTTTACACTTCCTAGTGAAAAGTGAACTTCCTCGAAACACACTGGACCATTGATTTTCCCTTGAATGCATGAATAACGTACCTCTCAGCGCAAGGAAAGAATGATGGGTGTGACTGAATAATGAATCATTACTGGTCTGCTTTGTCATGGAAGTTGGGTGTGCTTTATTACTAGATAGGTCTTTCTTTTCATACTTAAAACAGTGGAAACAAGGTACTAGATTCCTTTCGGGATATAAATTCGCTTATAGAATCACAAGCTGCATCAAAGAAATAAAAGTGAAGTTCCAGTGGTTCGGCTTGGAAACTAATTGGTGTTGATGTTCATTATGCTAACCTTGTCTGGTGAAATGGCTTGACCATAAATACAATGCACTTGAACCTAATTGCACTTGTCGTTTTTCCAGGCATGGCGACTATATGAGCAAGGGGATCTGGTTCACTTAGTGGACACGGCACTTGAAGGGGATTTTGATGTTGATGAGGCTCGCAAATATCTGAAGATTGGTCTTTTATGCACACAAGAGAAGCCAAACAACAGGCCATCCATGTCTACTGTAGTGAGAATGCTGACAGGAGAGATGGATGTGGATGAAAAGACTATGTCAAGACCAGGGCTGATGCCGCAGTTTGCGCCTATGGAGAATTCTCAAAGTCACATATCATATACATCTTCACCTGGCTCGGGAAAGAAGAAAGATATGTTATCATCCCAGAACACGACTATGACATATGCCACCATGTCTTTCACTTCGATATATGATAGGAGTAATTGAATTGTGAACGGTTTGACGAAGGGGCAATTTGTTTTCTTGTTGATCCCCTCGCCCCGTCGAAGATGTACATTTATCATTTTAAGGCTTGTGAAAGTTAAATTCGTTGAGACAGAAATACAAAGAAGAATAAAGAATTTCAAGTGAAAACTGATGGCCGAGAGTCTTTTATCTTCAGCAAGCAATCGAGTATTTGTATTAAATCTTACAATAATAATTTTCATGAAGAGACACCAAAACCACACATATACCTGCTTTCCAAGTGAACTGACCTCGACTTGCTCAGTTAGATGCCATATATATTATATACTCTATCAAGATAAAAAAGTAATGTAATGACGTTTCAATAATCACCTGAATTTTTTGTAATAGACGATTCTCTAAACAAAAGTATTGAATTGTAATTTGTTTAAAAAGTCAATGAGTAATGCGCAAATATTTGAAAATAAGGTTATTAGGTCTACGGTTCGAGAATGTCAAAAGAAGGAAAATACGGCGATGATTTTCGTTAGACTGTCGCCATGGATTGACTTGAGCGTAAAAAACAGAACCTCCATCGCTCGATTGTCGTCCTGTCTTCGCTCGAGCAACAGCCTGTCGATCGACTGTTGTTGAGCCCTCGCTCGAGCGACAGTGTTGTCCGGAAAATTTTTATTTCGCGATTTAAAGACTTTTTACCCGACCCATTCATTTTCTAACCTACCTATATATATTAAAACACGTCTGAACGTGAAAATTAAGGTTTATCATTGAGAGAGCTTCATCGGAGAGAATTTCTTCATATTCTCACTTTCAACCTTCATCTCGTCAGTTTGTTTTGGTGAGAAAAACATCGTTTCTATAATCCAAATACCAAACTGTCTTTCCTCTACATCTGGTCAAAGTTCTGAAGATCGAGGGAAATTGACGGAAGTTCCAGTATGTGAAGAACAAGATGCACGGGAGATAGACGATTCCACAAGACTAGGAGTGCTGCAGGGTAGCAGATTCCACATAGAGCTTCGACAATAGTAACTAAAGATTGATGCAGGTGAGCACAGGATCCAATGAGAGTTATAAGGAGTGCAGTCGGGAGCTCAGATAGTACGGGTCATCTAGTCTGATAGACTGTAAGTTGTTAAAATCGTTTATAGTGGATTGACTGACAAAGTGTCAGGAGTTTTTTTCAGTTGGGTTTCTTCGTAATCATCATGGTGTTAATTTACTACTTTTACTTTGTTTATTGATTGATTATATAAACTACGGTACTCAAACTTATAATTAAAATGACTTGCATATTAAATCATCTAGAAAAGAATTAAAAAATAATTTATTGTTATTTAATTGATTAATAATTTTAAATTTCACTATATACACTTATACATCCTCCTCTAAATGTTGTTAGGATCGAACTATAACTACGCTCTTTTCAAAATATATATAAGTCAAAATGATGACTCCCATGCCAAAGATTTGCCAATTATTATAGCCGGACCTAAGATTTTTCGAATTTTAGAAGTTGAGTCCTTAAATCAAACTGTGCATTCAAATTTTATTCTTTACAATGGTTTTCCAGAAAGGAAAATAAATGATCCATCCAAAATAATATAAATAAAATTGCAAAAAAAATTGTCATGAGGTTCACAATCGTCCTCTCTAAACATTTTGGTAGTATCATTCATATTTATTTAGCCTTTATTTGAGCTCTATTATTTGGAAAAAAAAATTTTTGATTTTGAAATAGTAATTTTAGAAGAATATGTGGTTTGAAAGTAAAGAAAATTTTTTGAGATTATGTTTAATGTTATTTTATTGAAAAAATGTAAGAGGAGAAAAATGAATTAAAATTTAATAAGGACCAAACATATCGGCTTGGTACTGCAAAAATGAACAAATTAAAATAATTTATTAGAATGAAATATAAAAGAGAAAAATCGTTTTTTCTCTTTTTTAGTTAAAAGAAAATATTTTACATAGTGAAGCAAAATTGCACTTCTGTTTACAATACGCATTAGGACTGCCATATCTCCAACTTGACGAAAATGATGGGTGGCTTTGGAATCGGAAGCGTTTGGATGAGTTGCCTCCGCCTTACGAGCACGGTGGAGGCACCGCTTCTTCGCCGCTCCATACTTCCCTTCAGTCTTAACCGCCGCCGCCTCATTAGACCCTTAGCTACCTCATGCTTGGCGGCGGCGGCAACGAAAAATAAAAAGGAGAAGGTCATAGTGATATCTGGTCCCACCGGTGCCGGAAAAAGCAGGCTTGCACTGGAACTCGCTAAGCGACTCAACGGCGAAATAATCAGCGCTGACTCTGTCCAGGTTTAAGAATTTCTGCATTTACAAGCATTTTTAGACTTAAATATGAAGAGAAATAATTATCCCTTCAAATTTAGATGGAAACGAAATAAAAAGAAATTATTTTAGTTAGTTTCTAAATAGGCTGTTATTTTTATAGTGGAAATTTGAGCAAGACTTGTAATTACCTTCTGTGCGGTACACTATAATTGCATTTTGTCCCTTGGTTTTCGCCCCGCCCTTTAGTTTGAATGAAAGCTATCAATGTGGGTTTATATGTAACAGGTGTATAGAGGTCTAGATGTGGGATCAGCAAAGCCTTCTCTCAGCGAAAGACAGGTACCATTTGCAGTTTGAGCGACTTCATTTTTCATATGATGCTGACAATTATTACTTGATTTTTGTATTTAGTTTTAAGAAATTTTTTTATGCATGACTTAAATGGGATTTTCAGGTTTTATATTTCAATTTTTGTATTTTTATGGTCTTTATTATTATTCTGACAATGTTGATTAGCAGATGGCCTCTTTTGTTTAGTGTGGCAACCTAATGTATTATAACTGAGTTATTTAAAAAATTCTGTTGTGCTCTCATGAATTGACAAATACCTAGCTATATAAGCTGGAGAATTACATCCTCTATAATCACATTTATTGCCAGTAGAATATGAGGAGGATCGTCAGGAAATGTTATTTTAGTTCTATTCCTTCCTTGAGTATTTTGAAGGCACTTTTCCATTACTATGCGCACCTTATCTCCCCTGCCTCAAAACAATAAAACAATATCATTCCTAGTAAAGTAGATAGCAGTTAAAAGATTTTATTGCATGGTTTATCTGTGCACCCGGATTTTGACTTTGCATTTTTAATTTGACTAAGTTGCTCTAATTATATTGATTTTTTCTTCTTTTTCAGGAAGTGCCACATCATTTGATCGACATATTACATCCATCTGATGGTATTGGTTGCTGGATTGTATTGTAAAAGCTTAACGATATATTAGTGTCAGATACTTAACTGATACAGAAAATATTGTTAATAGGCTAATATAGATGTTGATGCATCATTGGCCATCAACATATATGACGGTATAATGGTTTCACTAGTGCAGTTGAAAGTTTTGTGTCACTGTTAAAACTAATATTAGAGCGAGAAAGCCCTCTGAAAGTTCACCTTTTTAGTGGTTTAGATCTACATGTGGATTTTTTATTGATATTATATTTTAAATTTATAAATTTCCACGGGAACTCTTTCTTTCTCTTTTTGGCATTATACATCTTTTATTGCTTTGGAATGATTTTGACTAAATCCTTTACCCATTACTGATGACACATTACAAATTGATGTGAGAATGAACACAGAGTAACACACCTTCTTGTACTCGACTGGAATAGAAAAACTTTGCTGAACAATATACCTGTGTTTTTTCTTCTATGAGATTTACCTCGCTTTCTTAGAGTTTGATTTAGGTGTTCTTTAATTCTGTACAGATTATTCTGTTGGACAATTTTATGAGGATGGAAGGCAAGTAACAAATGATGTTCTTAATCATGGCCGTGTTCCCATAGTTGCAGGTGGTACAGGATTGTACTTGCGGTGGTATGTGTACATGTCCTTTGCATGATAAATGTTATCTCATTTTTTTATTACTTCAGCAAACTAAAAGGGTGAAAAGGCTTATTCCTCTTAGAGCCTCTCAATTTTCATAATTAACTTTTTATGAGCAATGAAAATGAGAAATTCAGTGCTTTGGACTAAAAGAACTACATGTGAAACCACTAGTAGTTGAAAGAATATTTGCCTTAAATCTTCCATACCGTGAAACTTGGTGAATACATATCTAATTTCATCAGTTCCCTTTTACTTTGTGGTTTCAACCCTCGAACTTCCCATCAGAAAATTAAAGAGCGAATACATTTTGCTAATTTTACAATAAATCTTGAATAATGACTTACCGTCTTTACTTTGTATGAAGAAAAAAAATACATATCCAGGTGTATCAAACTGGAATGGTCTTTAACAACCTCAGCCCTTCAGTAAAATTCTTTGAGCATCACTGCATGATTTTGTTAGTGGACAGTTGCAGAACCTGTAGTCTCATCATGATATATGGAAGCTTATTTCCCATGCATTTAGCAGTGTCTTTGCAGGTCAGATCAAGTTATCAATCAATTATAATGTTTAGTTTCTTGTTCTACTATAAGAGAAACTACTTTCCATCATTAAAAGATTTTTTTTGGTCATCTTAACTTCATTTGCAGTGAAGATCTGGACTAGAATTTAAGTCATTTGTTTTCGGGTTAGATGCACACCAATTGAAAACATTTGTGAATTTGTTACTGAAAATGTAAAAGAATTATCAAATGCAACAAGATTGCCATACACGATGATCTCTTGCGCCTATCATCGACAATACATAGAAGCTAATTTAGGTTTATGTGCTCAGAGACCGGTGGCAAGGTTTAATGGCTCGATATTCTGGAGTTTTATTTGCGGTGTCTCTTGAATAACACAATTAGTAAATTATTCTCAATTGAAAACCAACTTATACATAATCAAACTTATATCTTTCATTTCTGATGCATCAGGTTCATTTATGGGAAGCCAGATGTTCCAAAAGCATCCCGAGAGATCACTTCTGAAGTGCATTCCGAACTTGCTGATTTTCAGAGAGATGGTGATTGGGATGCAGCTGTCCAATTGTTGGTTAAAGCAGGTGATCCAAGTTCCCGATCTTTGGCTGCAAATGATTGGTATCGATTACGCCGCAGACTAGAAATTATCAAGGTTGGTTTGTGATTTTTGTTGCTATGAACCTTTATGACGTTTTCCTCCCTATTGTATATGAACTATGTCTTCAGAGAGATGTACTTTATAAATTTGAGTTTTAACAGTTAACTTTTTAAAGTTCTAAGTTCTTATTTTAGTGAGAGTATCCTATGAAGATCTTGTTTTACTGTTATGTTAGTTTTCAGTTTCCTTCCCTTGCTATTCGTTTAGAATTGGTTCCTCCCTTTCAAAAAATGATTGTCAGATTTTTACTGTTGGTCAATTGGCTATTTTCCCAAAGCTAGATTTTACATTGACCTATGTAAGCTTTGAAATCAGAGGCTCGCTTAAAAAAATATTTCTTCGACTTGCAGTCAAGTGGAGCACCACCGTCAGCCTTTCAAGTACCCTATGATTCGTTTCAGGAAAATTTTGAATCAGATGAGGCAGATGCTGTTGACATCAACTCTGCTTCAGATGGGGTTCAGAAGAGTAAATCAAAGGATTTGGATTTGGACTATGAATTTATTTGTGTATTCCTTTCGACCCAAAGGTTGGATCTCTACAGATCAATTGATTTTCGATGTGAAGATATGCTTTTAGGTAAAAGAATGTCATGAATTGTACTGTCAATTTCTTTTTTATGTGCTTTATGTTCCTTTGATAGTCATATACAAGTGACAACATAAAGTTCCTGAGTAAATCAAAGGATTTGGACTGATTTTATTTGTACATTGCTTTAGACCCAAAGGTTGGATCTTTACAGATCATTAGATTTCTGATGTGAAGATATGCTTTTAGGTAAAAAATGTCATGACTTGTACTGTCTATTTATTTTTTATGTGCTCTATTTTCCTTTGATAGTCATATATAAGTGACAACATAAAGGATTACTTATATGTGTTCCTGATAATGGCTTCTGGCTGCAGGAGATGATGGAATTTTGTCAGAGGCAAAATGGCTTCTTGATTTGGGTCTTCTGCCGAATTCAAATTCTGCAACTCGAGCTATTGGTTACAGACAAGTATATTAGTTTTCTCTGATGCTCTTATAAATTCCATGGAATCATCTATATCCGAGTTCTTCGGTGATGCAGTTGTTGGTAATTTTCCTTTATTTATTTATTATTATTATTATTTGCATTTTCAAGGCTATGGAGTATCTCCTGAAATGCAGAGAACAAGGGGGTCAAAGTTCCTCCCGAGACTTCTTTATATTTTTATCAGAATTTCAAAAGGCGTCCAGGTAACTTAGGAGTTGTTCTCTTCGTGTTTCAGTTTTTAGTTTTGAATTCATTTTGGGTTTTGTAATTTGAGTGTCCATTTTGAAATTGCTGAAAACGCGTTCCTTTTGTTATTTTGAAAAATTGTTTTCAAAAATAAAAAAATGAACGCCTTTACTTTCTCATTTTGAAAAATTGATTATTCAATATATATATAGTTCTTTTACTTATATAACAAAGCAAAAGCGGCTGCCATTGTAGTTAAGGTATTGAAATTCCATGCTGGTGGCTCGGGTTCGAATCTCAACCACTTACAATTTATTTGAAAAAATTTGTACTGAGCATATAAAAACTAAATTCATTTGTATTGAATTACAGTGAAACGGAATCGAACTCGTGATCTTCAGAAAATTTGTGACTCTCCCGACTAAGTTATCCTGCTGTTAGAAAAATCTAGTTGTTTTCCGCCTTATGAAGTTTTGGTTTGGTTTTAATTGAAAACAGCCAAAACGATTTTTTGGTGTTTTTCATTTTCTTTGTAAATTTTAAACTCGTTTTTGGAAATTCGTTTATGAAAATAGGTAAATAAACGTGTTTTTAGTATTTTCGAAAACTAAAAACTGAAAATGGCCTAAAAACAACAAAGAGAACATGCCCTTATTTTTCCCTTAGGTTTTTGTTTTCAGGATATCTTTGATGTTGGGATAAGGTTTGTGGTGCCAAAGTCATTTAGGCCACGATTGATTTTGATTATGTGAACTGATTAGGATGAATATGATTATTGAAAAATTAATTATGCAAGACAATGAAAAATATCAATTATATTTAACTTCATGTATAATAATGTGATCATAAGCAGCTTTTATTGCCATAACGAAACATCTAGTAAATTTGAGTCGTGATTAAATCAATTTTTTCTGATTAATCAACCAAAATAGCCCAACCAAACGGTTTCTTTGTATATGGAATTCACATTTAGCGGTCGTTTGTGGAATTCACAATTAGAGGTCTCATATGGAATTCTCATTTAGAGGCCAACTCTATGTGCAAAGTTCTTTAAAATGCTTGGCAGAAAGCTTCACTCCTGTGACCTGAATTTATTTAGCTAATCCATACATGGAGACTTGTTATCAAATGTCAGAAATATCTCATAGTAGATCATAGAGAAGCCTCATTGGATGAACGTTTTGTCACGTGTAATTAATTCTATCCATTAACTTACTTTGGAAAAGTCTATTTTCAATATATGTTACACTGTGTGCTTTACAGCTTTTCCTTAAATATTTGGTAATGTAGCTCAAAGATATTTTGCAAGGGTCTATTGTAACTCATTGAATTAGTCTCTTAATTATCAAAGCATAATTAGTTGACTTACTCATGTTCTACACCAGATTTCTAAAATTATTTAATTTCAAATCATGAGAATTTGATTGACAATTTGGCCCTTGTTACTAATCTCCATCAAAAAATTTATTTAGCAATTGCTATTTAATTTTGCAGAAACTTTGCAAAAAGGCAAATGACATGGTTTCGTAATGAGCCAATTTACCATTGGATTGATGCCTCTAAACCTTTGGTACGTTATTTTTGTTACTTTTAAGTTTTTGCTCATCAGCTGAGAGTTCTTTTCTCCATCTCAAGGCTTTCTATCTTGAAATTGTCACCTTACTCATCGTCAAAGACAAGATTTAAATGAATAAGCTTTTAGATGAAATTGTTAACAAGGGAGCACAGTTGTGCAAAGACAAGGTTCGAGTTCATTGCAATCTGTTCAACAGAACTTGTGCTCTGCTTTGATGTGGAAAAAATCACTGAACTTGTTCAAGACATGATTTAAATGAATATATGTAGCCGTGTTTAATAGCTTAAGCTTTTAGAAGAAATGATTAACACCTATATATGTTCCTTTTTCTTGAAGATCCAGCAATCAATGTGAGACTACCTACCTGATGAGACTATAGTTCTTTTTGATTTGTTTGGTATGGTCAGAGATAATTGGCGATTTCTGTAAAAATATTTTGTGGGGATACTTTGTTTGACAAATTAAAAGATAATACAAAAATAATCTAAATATAAGAGGATAGAGATAGAAGGCTGGCATAAGAGAGTTACAGAAATGCCGTCCTGTAGTTTTGTGACTGCCTTTGTGCGGATACTAACAACACTGCAGGCTTCAAGATAAAACTTGTATAGTTCACAACCGTTTCTCTTTCTATGGACACGATCACATGGAGAGAAAGAACTAGCCTTTTCAGTTGCCAAAACTATAAATTCGAAATTAAATATGAATTTATATTATAATCATGCATTTATTTATGAAATATATTTATTAAAATTTGAATTAGTATTAAATATGAAAATTAAATTCTATGACCAGTTTGAAAATTTAAAACAAAACTAAAAGAAAGAAACCAAATTGAAGTGTCACCCTGACATCTCTCTCTCTCTCTCTCTCTCTCTCTCTCTCTCTCTCTCTCTCACACACACACACACACACGAATAGACATACAAAATAAGGAAATCATGCTAAAGTCCTCGATACCCGATGTTTATGTGAACCCCAGGAATTTGATAGGATAGTGTATAGAATTGAATGAATGAAATCTACAAAATTCCTTCTTGAAGCCTTCTGAGATTCTCCACAGAAGCAAACTCTGAAAATCACAAGTTTTGCAGGAAAACGTGCTCAGCTTCATTTGCGATGCATACCAGGAACAAAACGGAAACCTAAAAGTGCCGGAGTCACTTTGCATGAAGAAGGATATGACCAACCATCGGGAAGTCATGCAACTGAAAGCTTATCGCTCTAGAAATCGGTATGCCCTCAGAAAATATCATTGCTCATTTTTCATTGTCTCAAAGACACTAAATTGGTTCCTGGTACGTTTAAGGCATTTTGTCGGTCGTGAAGATTGCACTGATATTCTGAATTGGTTGAGGACCCAAGAGCAAAGCAAACCACAAGGACCAGTGGAATGAAAGCCTAGATGAGTTCTCCTAGGCCAGATAGGATTTGCAAGAATTGTTTACGAGTTATGACATTGCAGAGCCAAAACATCTCAAAATTCTTCAAGATCCTTCTGCAGGTTAAGATGTGCCATTTTATGTGTGCTCTAAATGGCATCTTTAATCTTTTGCATCGGTTCTGATTTGAGATGTTGATGCAGGAAAGTTGAGGGCACCTGGCATCATGGATATAAAAGTCTCGTTTTGATATTGTCATGGACTAGCATAACCGTTTGTGCTGCTCGTGCATAAAAGGCCGTATATATTCTTCCCATCGAGACATTAGAGCTACAAGCATGGAAAACACTGCTGATGTCCAACATTTTTACCAGCAGCCATCTGACCTCGTAACATTGGGGGACATCTATTGAGCAGACAAAAGATATTTTCATTAATCTTATCTGAATAATTCAATATTTTCTGTTTCTTAAATAAGTGTGGACAAAGTAGTAATTAGATGCTTGTATACTAGTAAAATTGATTGTGATTGTCGATGCCATTGAATAGGGACATCAAGGACGTGTTTATAAACGATTTAAATGATAAATAATAAAAATTAGTGGTGGATAAATGAACTTTTACTTGTAGATTACTAGAAATGTATGGGCAAAAATTGACTTGTTAGGTTCCTTAGCTCCTTGTGGTAATTCTTCCTAAGAGAAGCAAATCAGCTAGAATCTGAAAGAAAAGAGGAAATTACGAGTTACTTCTAGAGCAAAAAGCACGCTGCAATATATGCTGACCCGTATATCATGCCCCCCAAACTGCTCCTCTAATTGATGCAAAAAATCCCCAAATTTCTTTCTCTAACTCGACTCCCCAAACAACTCACCCTTTGAAATCGCCAAAAAAAAAAAAACCACAATCCTTTTGTATTTCATAGCCAGGTAACCCTTCATCCATCTTCAGAATCAAAATATTTGAATATGGAGATTCGCAAACTATATATTACGTCCATTTTCCTGTTATTCTCATATTGTATTGGGTGATTCTAGGAATTCCTTGTCAATATAAACCAATAGGTTGCTATTCTTAGAATTCTAGTATATTTCAGAGCAAGGTTGAAGTACAAATTGATGATGGGATCTTCGAGTCGCCCTTCAAACGAATGGATATAACCAAGGGAAAAATGCCGAAAATGATTCTTCAATTTCAAGACCTATTCATCAACTATCAATGAAATACAAAAGGAACTAGAAGAAAGATAAAGCCACCCCTCCCAAGGCAAACCCAAACCCTAGTCTATACAGAGGTTCCAACAAGACAGCGTTTAGTGATGCTTCGAACGCAAAAATGAAATTATTCGAATACCATCACGTCGTATTACTCGTTTGTTAACTATTTTGTCAGATTCGAAGGATACATATCAATAGCCATCTGACGCTTCCCTGTAGCAGACTCATACAGACGTGGTGCGAAAGACGCCCATAAAGAAAATCAGTGCGAAGAGGTATATAGAAGTTATTGATTCGACTTCAAACAAGAAAAAGACGGTAAAACAATATAAACAAAATGCGACTTTTACTGATTCGTATATTTTGCATATTGTTTCATACCCCTTTTTTATGTTTTCCCTTTTCATCGCAATTCCAAATTTGTAACATGTACCAATTAACAAATTGCACATAGATAATGGTAAAATTGTAACATGTACCAATGAACAAATTGAAACTATGTTTGTGGTGTAAGAGGACGTTATTTGGTTGGAAAATATGTCAGTGTCATAAGACATTGATATTATGATGTTATGGACGTATGGTTGTTTATTTTGGTGTCAATGTAGTTGATGTTAACATCTTAGAACAAAATCAACGATCGCTCGATTTGCTTAACATATCTATTGTAGTTGGTCTTCAAACTTTTTTGCACATACAGGTATTGAACACTTGCACATTTTAGGTTCAACATTTTGCTTGGTTCTATATGGTATATATGTACAATTTGTACGATGTAACTAAGAATGTTTACAATTGCCATGGAACCGATGCACGAAAAATTTGGTGATTCTAATTTCTTAAAATCTTAAATGACAGCATGAATTGTTTTCTTTCCAAATATTAAAAATGAAATTTATGACCAAGAGAGTTCCCACACGAGCAAGGAATACATTTTTACAATCTATTTCACGTGATAAAACCCGTACAGAAAATGAATGACATATCCTTTTTTTCAAATATGATGATTAAATTTAAGATCATGATACATCACACAAATGGATAGGTACTACATTTTACAAATTAGATGATGACGCATTCCTCATCAATACCATTTTTATAGTTTTTAAGTATGGATTCGTCGCAAATGAGCGACGCACTAACAACTTGAAATGAGAAGCACAAACACAAGCAACGATATGAGTAATCTAAAATACATTGTAACATATTATAAAACTAATTATTGAAAATGTATAATTCTTCATTCTTATTGGTGATTCATAGATCGCTGATATTTTGTAATAAGAAAATCATATAGATCATGATTTACAGAGACTACATTAAATGCAATAGAAGATTAAACATCGCGACGATATAGGTTGTAGAACATGCTTTGATCTCGAAGCACCTAAGTCTATTATCAACGCTAATTCTTGATTGTTGATCACTTCGTTTGTACCACAAAACGTATTGGGTTGGCACCATCTCAACATCAACATGCAATGCATAAGATGTGACTTGGGGATCCTTCATTTTTTAACTCAATGTTAAAACGAAGTGAGTTATCATTTGTAAAATTAACCGGTGCCATGTCTCAGCCTGCATCATATTCTATTTTCAAACTAGCCGTCTTCCTAGGTGTACTCAATTCAATCCACAGATCATTTCAGTGAGATTCACGTACTTGCAACAAAATAGTACGAGAATCCCAAATGTGTCAACTTTGCACATTACGAAAACATTCACCAATTCCATGCCTGCAGAAACAAAACATATTTCTGTCAACAGTTTTCTATTTACGACATGTAATTGGCAATTTTGAAGGATTCCGAAAGGAATTGTGAATATAACAGCCAGCACAAAGAATAAGCTCATACAGGAGGAAATATTTCTCATATTTTGGTAAGGTAAAACATTACAAACAGTATTCATGAGAAAAAGGATTATTGCAGCTGACGTTCTCCCACAACAGCATGAATTGAAAAACACATCTTGAATAATTATAACAATCCAGACATGGCACATCATTAATTCTTCAGGTATTTCCAAGAAAATCACACAAATGAATCCATACGACAGAAACATTAGGAAAAAAAAAAAAAAACAATGAAAAGGTAGATTCAAAATCAAATATAAGACAAAATGAACTTAATTACGATGACTTGTCCCATGAATGAGTAATGCATAAAAACAGTCAAATTCAAAAACTAAATATCACTAACTGGAAAATTATGTACCTGCTTTTCTCGATAATCATTTACGAATCAATAACTCCCATGAAAATCTGACAGTAAAGGATGTTTTCATATTTCTCTCACAATAAACATTTTTTTTTTTTTGAATTTACCATTTCTTTTGCACTCAGAATTAATTAGTACCATAATTCCAGCAGCTTTAAATTTTAGTTACAAATGAATATTTTGGAAATTTGAAGACCAGTAATTCAGGAAAAAATATACCCATTATGTAGTATATAATGGATTTAAGTAACAGAATAGTATTTTATGAAAAATTTGATTAATATAAATGAATTTTTCCGGAAAGAAAATCTATAGTTTCCAACGGGATTGGGCTGTGGTATCTTGATCTGGGTCATTTTTGTTTGTGATTGCTATTGAATGTTTTAAGTTACTGATGTTGGGTGTTTATAAACACGAAGTTAAATTTTAAAAAAAGTACAAAAATGGGAAAATTCACTTTTGGCCTTATATTACTCGATCAATAGGTAGCTTTGAAAGATTTCAAGAACGAGAATAAAGAAGCGGTGAATAAGTGTAAGTTATTCATTTGATTCTGTCTTTCTGGATTAACAATTTTGATCGGCGTCCTCCTTCCCACCATCAATAAAATATACACCTGCCCCTATTTCGCACTGTTTCAGTTCATTTCTCTAAAAAAATTATATAAAACATTCTCCATAAGAAGAAAAAATATATATATTTTAGGCGAATTCAAAATATTTTCTTAATTTTTATACATATTCTTTGAAAAAAATCGTTATTTCAAAACACATTCCGAATAATAAAGTGGCATCTTTTTTCTAAACAAATATACATTCTTTTCTCCACTGACGTCAACCACATCAACACCAGGTGTTAAGGACCGCAGCTTTGCTTAAACCCCTTGACTCTATCGCAGCCACAGTTTGCCAAATTTCGACCGCATATTGTAAATATTAGATTAGATTGAGTTGTAATTTCCTTTCCATGTAATAATTTATTTCAATTGTAAAATAGTTATGATATTGGTAAACGTTTAATATGATTCTTCGTCATTTAAATGTATACTCCTATCACTTAGGTTTTTGTTCCGAATGCTATTATAGGGGATATTAATCTTTCAAACAATCTTTCAAGCATTCTAGTGTGTCGCCCCTGTACTAGCCATTGTAATATACTGCTGTCAGTAATTATAATTTCTAACTTTCAAGCAATTAATGATCAAGTTTCTTTCAATTGTGTTTCAAGATTTCTACAATTTCTAATCAAATTTTCTTTCGTCCCGAAACGATCGAAAAAAAGGCGGAAGGTAGTCTAGCGGAGCAGACTACTGCCGCATGGTGTCACTTTTTGTGTTAAGAAGAAAGGTGCCCCAAGAAACCAGGTCTCTCTCTCTCTCTCTCTCTCTCTCTCTCTCTCCCCCTCTCCCTCCTTCTATCACTAAATTTTCATTTCTAATGTTATTATATACCTTGTTTCTATTGTTTCATTTGATTCTGAAATTATTAAGTATTTGTTCAGGGTTTTGGACAACCTATTGTCTCCTCTTACTCTTTGGTATTGGATCAATATGTGATTTGTGTTTTTATCTCAATTTTGTGCAATTTCTTTGTTCCTATGTAGCTCTCTTAATTTAACTACCAAAATTATACACATTTTAGGAATCCTCTCTATGTGCAATGGTTGGCAAATGGTTAATTCCACTACCAAAGAACTTGTACATCATTGCCTACTTTCTTGAATGGTTATTCGTTCCCACTCATGTAGTCTAGTGTGCTTGGGGCTAATTGTTTTTAATAATACAGTGAAGCTAGATTGGGGTGTGGTGTGGAGGAAGAAAAAAAAAATCTTTATATCCTTTACTTTCAGTCTTTGAATGACAAAGCAGTTATGGACTTGTTTCTCTTTCAGATGTCCAATCTTCCTAAATGCAATTCCTGATGAGAAATGATTTCTCTTTTTGAAATTTTGGTTTGTGTTCCAAAAAGAGGAATTCTCTAGATTTAATATGGAACCTTGGGCAAATAATTAAACGATCCCATCGTCTAGATTCATAGTAAATGAATACTAACGTCCAATTTCTTTTCTATTTAATTTTTAAATTTTTCCAACAAAGATACCTGAGTTTGTGGAGGCAACTTAAATCTATAATAATTTTTCAAGGAAACTAGTTTGCTTGTGCTTTCTCAAGTGAACACTGAACTCTACATTAAATTCACAAGTGAATTCTTAGTGAAACATGCAAGGAGATTCAATCATAGATGTCCATAATGATGCACGAACACGGACACGTGTGTTCGATACGTGTCGGATACAATAACACGCGATTTTTCAAAGAAGTACTAACACGACACGTCGTCAACACGTTAATTAAATTATTTAAAATTCTTCATTTATAGAGTATAAATTTAATTTTATACTTGTTATTAATTTTTCTTATTGAAATCTTTTAAATATGAGTTCCTATTTATTATTTACTAATAACTTGAACTAAAAATCTATAATATTTTTATTAAAAAATGAAAAATGTTTATGGTAGTGTATGAAGAGTGTTGGGATCGACACGTCTCCGACACATGTCAGACACGGACACGCTACCCTTGTTCAATGTCCATGCTACGGCTCACATTTTCATTTCCATAATGGGTGTCATGAGGTTTCGGATATTGAATTTTTTGGTTATCTCTGAAGTTTTTTAAAGTTTGTTTCTCTGAGTTTCTTACTATGCATATACGTGATCTTCATATCTCGTTCCAACTGTTTTATATCAATATCTCTGAAGCTGAGAGCTTTTTTCCTTTAGTGTATTGCATGTTCTTCTCACTTATTATCTGCAGTTTGATAACACCTATTGCTTGAATATATAGATTGCTGGGTTCATGGGAGAAGATCAGCTGGGGATGGCTCTGGAGGGATCTGACATTGTCAGCATTCCAGCTGGTGTACCCAGAAAACCTGGCATGACTCGCGATGATCTCTTCAACATCAATGCTGGAATTGTTAACTTCGTACTGCAATCTCCAAGTATTGCCCCAGTAGATATTTCATGGCTTCTCTTTTCTACTGAACGTTCCATAATCATATCTGTGCTTCTTTCTCCAAAATCAGGCTCTTGTCAATATGATTAGCAACCCTACGATGAGAAGAAACTGTTTGGTGGGACCACACTTGATGTCATTAGGGCCAAGACATTCTATGCTGACAAGGCCAAAGTCAATGTGGCAGGTATGTGTACATATTCATTTGTTTGCTCAATATTGCTCATTAATCTTGAATTGTAGTTTTCTTATTGAAATATCTGTTCACTGCCTAAATATTCTACCTTTCTTGCAGAGGTCAATGTACCTGTTGTTGGCGGGCATGCTGGCATAACAATTCTCCCGTTGTTTTCACAGGTAACGCATTTTGTTGCTAGTAATATTTTGTCTTATTTTTTCAAGTTGGCAATTGTGTGCTTCATTAGACCTGTAATATATGGTTGAATGTTTGATAATAGGCCACACCAAGAGCCAATTTACCAGATGAAGAGATTAAAGCTCTCACAAAACGAACCCAAGATGGTGGGACAGAAATTGTCAAAGCGAAGGCAGGAAAGGGTTCAGCTACTCTCAATGGCGTAAGTATCAACTATTCTATTGTTTCTATAGGATTTTTGGTGCATGGTATATGGTCAACTGGTGGTTTTGAGATTGAAGATCACATTTGGAAGGAAGAGATTATTTTTAGATTATAGATGACTTTGGAGTGAATCAGATATTAGTTGCCTTTGCACGCTAAAGCTTGAAGGGAACATTGTACTGCCTTTGCACGCTAAAGCTTTCTTGGCTAGCCCAAGAAACCACCCTGATGAGAGCTATTTCTCAATTAGCATTAAATAAGAAGGTATTGAAGAAGATCTATAAATGTGTACATTGTAAAGCACTGTGCTATTGCCTACTGAGTGTGCTTTGGCACCTTAGCAGTATGTGCCAATTCATTCATTAAAGAAAGATTTTCACTTGCTTGTGTCATATTTGTTCTCAAAACATTACTAACTTATCAAATTGAGGTTATTAACACAAATCATCCTTGTTTGTATTTTTATCCATATTTACACTTTTCATTGCGGAAATCATTATTTTTATCTAATTTCTCAATAAAAAGTTGTTAAATAATGAATAAATCTTTTATTTAAATAAAATAAAAAGAGGAGAGAAGAGAAGAGAAGAAAAATAATAAAATAAAAAGAGGAGAGAAGAGAAGAGAAGAAAAATAAAGAACCAATTGCAACTATAATCCCAAGTTCTTAAAAAAACTGCCGCACTTCTCCTCCAGCTCCCTCAAAATGGCCTCTGCTTTGGCCCACCTCCCAGAGCTCTTCATCCGTTGCCTCATCACCAGCACAGCTGCATCACACACAGTCACAGTACACACCACCGCTGCCGCCACCACCACCTTCCCCATCTCAGTACTATGAACAACTCAAAACCCACAATTCACCTTCCCCACAAAACACAATTCACTCTGTTTTATTTGTCAAAGATTGAAGCTTGAATTGTTTTTTTCTTAACAAGTAATTAGAAGAAGCAAGTGGAAGCACAGTGGGTGGGAAATGGAGAAAGCTTACAGTATCTATTTGGGTGGATGTGTAATTAAAAAAGTGATGACGAAAAGGATAAGGATGAAGTAGAACCATAGGACCAAGATTCAGTTATATCCATTTACAGTCATTTGAATGCTACTTCAATAAATTACAATTTGGGTAAGAAGTTAAAAACTTCACTTTCTCTTGTTTTTATCATAATAATCCATTCCTCTGTTTCACATACGCACACAGATTTAGCGCGCCGTAGCTGATGTAGCAGCGAACGAGTGCCTGGGACACGCCTGTTGGACTTGGAATCCAGAACGAATTCTTCATCGGTGTCGGATAGACACTCAGCAATCGTTCATTTGTAGCCGGATCTCGTTATCGGCATAAGCCACCCGGACGCTTCCTGCTCTGAGCTAGCCAAGGCTTGGAATGTAGTAGAGATGCGATTATGCAGAGCGTGAAAAGGTAGCTTTCAGAAATTAAAGTTTTTGGAGTGAAATTAATTGATTATGATTTGAGGCAAGTGATTATGCAAAAAATGTGGAATTGGATGGGAGAAAAAGTTGGTGGTGGCGGTGGAAGAAGGTAAAAACAGAGATTTTTTTAATTTTTTTTTCCTGATTTTATAATAATTTATTTGAGATTCGATTACTTATTTTTATAAAAAAAATTAGGACTATGACTATAATTAACTCTTTATTTTTGTTTTATTTAAATAAAAAAAATATTCGTCACATCTTTTTATTGAAAAATTAAATAAAAAAGGATAAAAAAAATAAAATGTAGAAACTCTTCGTACAGTGAACTTCAAACTAATGGAACTTCAAACCCTTGGTCAAATTGGTTCTTGACCTCTAAAGAGAGATTGTTTCCTGAACTTCCATTAAAGAAGCTAACTTTTACAATGTGAATATTTGATAATATATATTTTGAACATTCAGCATTGAGAATCAATTGTATAACTACAATAAAAGATCCAGCTTGCACTTTTTAAGAGATCTCCGCGATATTTCCATTTCCAATTCTGAAACGAAAACACCATCATGAGTGGCATCCATTCATACTCGGGAACAAATCAAAACACAAACATGACAGAACTCCATATATGATTACAACTAAGTGCTGCATTGTCCAACTATGGTTTTCATTATACATATATTAGTGTCACAGGCATCATAACTTAAAACAGACAGAAAATATTCAGCGCAAAATGCTTACTCAGCCCGAATCATAATTGACTTGCTACCTGCAAAAGAAAATCAGAGAATACTTGATAAAATGATCTTTACACACCAAGGGTTTTTTTAATTTTTATTTTTTTTCAAGCATCTCGTAAAATAATAAAAAAATTCAAATGGAACAATACGCTAAAAAAACATTACATGTACCTACTCCCAGCAGGATTGGCATGCATACCACCCTTGGTTCTGCTCTAATAACATCTATGCTACTCTCCCACTAGGCATTATGTAAATGATACAAAAAATCTTCCAATAGTTTCTTGTAACTAAAATAGGTGTAGCAATCTTCTTAATTTACACTAGCTACGTTCTTCCATCACCATCATAACCAATCAAAATCATTCTTTTTATAATAAAAGAAACCACCTTAAATAGGTCTACAGTTCAAATGATGGTAAGAAATGAGAATTCCAGGTCATACACTTAACTAAAGGCCATCAGATTCTGCACCCAGCCTACACTGCACCTCTGAACATCTTGAAACAATCATTTGCAGAAGCATCACCAAAATAATCATTGAGTACATTCGTCACTAACGTCCTGCAAAGTCACAAATGAATTGGAGAACTAAGTTCTTTCGTCTTATTATCATATTCAGCCAACCACATACCCAAAAAATAGAGAAACCAGCAAGAGACAAGTTATACACAGAAAACTAATGAATAAACCCATCCCCATAGCAGAACTAGGTAGACCCAAGAAAGCACCAACAGGGATATGACAGCACAACACAACACATTAGAGATGCATAAAAACGAATAACATTAAAATATTATTTAATTTTGATGTTTATTTTTTCCTTTTTTATTGCATAGAACTATTTTTAAGTCTTTAAAATCGCACGTGTCTTTTTTGCAGTAGTTAAAATCCCACGGGTCTGTAATTAGGGTTAAAACTGCATCTTGCAATTAAGAAAAGCCTGTTTTGCTGCCAAATACCTCTTCAGCCCAAAAAGCGAGAAAAAGCCAGATTCCCTTTGAACCCTAAAAGAAAAGTATCTTCATCTCCACTACCTCACAGATAAGTCTCTCCCTCTTCCAGCTTCCCTCATCTTAGGTTCTTCGCAATTTCTCCGTGTTTTTTTTCTTGCAAAATGTGTCGGCAGCGTCTATGCAGCATGTCAGCCGCTTAAATGAAGAAAAGAAAAGGGGTAGAGGGAGGGGGTGGGGGACATGCCATGTGGCGCATCTAATATGTGTCCAGCATGTATCGGGTATCCGATAAGTGTCGGAGTCCGGCCCCTCCATTCAATATAGGTTAGACCTCATTGAATGCTAATGTCTCTCAACACCAAAACCTCCATTTTTTCTCAACTATTGCATGCAACAAGCCATCCAAATAATGCAAAGTTCTCCATTTACAGAGTCTATGGAAGACGAGCTAACAGCTACGGCGAGCATAACATTGAATATCTAATGCTGAATCTTCACGAGCAGCATGAAAATTAATGCAATCATTTTCAAACCAAACTAGAAAAGACTACCTACCACCCTGCAATTATCATTGCCATTTTCTTTACATATCCATTTTCTTTTCTCCTTTCCTTTTTTCTTGGGGAGTATTGTGTTTTTTTTTGGGGGGTGGGGGTGGGCAGCCCACCTCCAAAATCAGAAAGTGCTGTGAATGTTGTAATTTGGATACTAAAACACAAGAAACATTGAATTAAGGTAATCAAACAAGTGCACTTCAAAGTGTGATGAGAAGGGCAGTGGATGAACGAGGAAGGGGCCTTGGGTTGCAAGGAGAACAATGGTGAACCCAAGTATCTGACCCTGAACAAACCTACAAGAGGCCAGAGAATCAAACCGGCCTGAATCGAATCGGATCGGCTCGGGCCGGGTTTTCAGGTCAGCGGTTTTAGTGCCCAGCCCAAATCAGCTCTAAAGCTGTGCACTTTAGATTGTTTGGCTATGCATTTCAATACAAAAATCAAAGACTTATAGAAATTTTGAGGATCAGAAAGATTTTCAACCCCTTAAGTAATAAATCTCACCTCTAGGAAAACATACTTAATATGCCAAAGCTAATGGTCAATAAGTGCACATGAAATATCCACGAAAGCTCAAAACTTTACGTTTAGAAATATTTTTCTCCAGGAATCATGGACAAGATTGGTAACTATTTCCATTTTATCTTAAAACTGTAAGATGCTGATTTTGGATATATTGGCAAAATAATCTAAACACCCCCCTGAACTTGCCTATAAAACATCCAATTGCAAATTTATTTATCTACAGTCTTATCAAAGTGAACTCTTTATCAATATGTTCAATGGTGCACTTGCTGGCACTTTCAAGACTAGTGTGTCCATTTCAATCTAGTGTAGACATAGGCCACATACTGATAATAAGATAACTTCTATAAGAGTGCTGATAAATAAATTTAGATAACTCAACTCAGCTACATTAACTCGAACCTAAATGTCATGTCAGGTTCTATGCACCATAAACAACAGGGGAGGATTCTTGATTTTGTTTATCAGGTTGTCTGTGGAAGTGGCAGTGCCAAGTACGTTTAGCATTTCGACAATGCAAATGCTACTTGTTTCTATATATCAAACAAAATAGCAGAGATATAAAACCACCAGAACATGGAGGAAGATGGTAAAACATACAACTTAACAGGAAAAGGTATCCAAAGGTAATGTTAGCTCAATAGACATGAGCTGTGACTAAAGAGAAAGACTAGTTATTAGCAAAGCAATCTCTTCCTTTACCTTAACCATATCCATTCATGTCCTAGGTGACTGCCCTGCATCTGATCCATCTGCCGAGGAACCATCACTTTCGGAATCTGCATGTTGAATGCACAAGAAAAATTTACGAATAGCATCAGTGTCACTTGGATGACATAAGTCAGAAGAGGCATCATGTCGCAAGTGAAAACAGACAGGCTTATGCCGCAAACAGAGTAAAGAAAAAATAGTCATTTACCGCTTGAAGTCGATCCAGAGTCACTGCTAGAACTGCTTGAACTACTAGACCTGGTCGCATTATATCCATGCTTTTCACCTTGAGCACCAGGTGGGGGAGAAAAACTCTTGTCAGCTCCTTCAAACATGACAGAGAAACGCAAACATCAGATCTAGAATTTCAATTTCCATATAAAGAAGGCATAATGACTAATCTAAAAAGCAACCATCATAAGGGTAAATTGCTACCTGATCCACTTTCCTTATGAACATCTGGAACTCCTGGGGTTGTCCTCTACAATTTTTTATAATAAAGATTAAATATTACGGAAGGAAAAAAATTTATTTGAAGGATTCTGAATGGTAAATTCCAGACGATGTGCAATTGCAGTAACCATAATTCTAATTACTGCATAATTCTAACGCTCTTACCATTGGAGTAGTACCAGTAGCTTCTGCTCTAGCTTGCAGAGCAAGTTCAGCTTTTCTCTTGTGCTTGCTCAAATTCTTTTTGTAATTAGAGACAAACCTATCCAGCTCCCAGAGTGTTTCTGGATCAACACGGTCAATATCTACTTCAATCTCACCATCATGTTGTGAAAGCGTAGTGTTCCTCTTTTTAATGATTTGAACAATATCATCAAGCTTTTCTGAAGGCAAGCTCTGAAGGTTAGTACTGAGTCTTTGCTTCTCCTCATAAGTCATGTCCCTTTTATTGGGATCCTTTGCTTTAGGTTTCTTTGGAACAGGTGTCCGAACAGCATGCGAATGCTGCATTTTGGGATCAATAGACATGGGTGTTGGCATTGATACTGACCTATCCAAAGTCCTCATTTGAGGGAATGAAGGAACATAGCTAGGAATTGGGGCAGGGGTAAGAGGAGACTGGGGAGGAGCCTTTCCTGAAATTGGAGTGGGCAATCCAGCATCCTGATACATTTGGTATCTCCAATAGGGATTATACTCCGTCTCTATCACCGCCCACCTCTCTTCAAATATCTGAGCCATCTGTTCTGCCATAACATGGACATCCTGCCCTTTTGGATTATATGTCATAGCATTGTGAAACACAAGTCTCACATCCTCTGCAAACTCCCTAGGAGACTTGTACCAATTCTGTGAAAGTCTATTCTTAATTGTACCCAAATCCATAGGATGCTTAATAATATCATGGTAATCATGCAACCCCAATGCTTTGGCATCCACTGGCTCATTAAACACCCAACCATGTTTGTGCTTCATCAACCTCTGAAGTAAGTTACTACAACTCCTGAACACCTGATTCCTATTCTTGTCGAAACCAAAACCTGAGCCAAATGCATGTTCTGTCTCCCTACCGTGTTTTCTCACATTACTCGTCTTCAACCTCTTGTTACTTTCGGCGGGGAGTCTTTCCTTCCCCAGGAGAAACTCCGAATTTCTATAATATTGATTGGCCTTGGGAGTCCTTTTCTCCTTCTCAACAAAATCATTTGCCCCGTGATGGTTTTCCATTACTGTAACACTGAGCTGCCTATTATACAGCCTTGATTCTTGATGTTGCACTGCACCTACATCAGAATTCACCCTGGCTAACCCAATCAGCCTGTTTTCAGGATTCCCCACCGAGCCCACCTCTGAATGGACTCTGACCAACGCCCTCCTTTCTACTGCAGCATTCCCCACATACTTTGGCAGAGATTGAGCATATTGACCTAAATTGCCACCACCAGCAGCCATATAAGTGCCATTACTATTAATGTTAACACTGTTAATATTAGTGTTCTCGTCAGCAAGCTTAAGGTGCTTGGCTTCAAGCTGTTTAACTAACCTCCTAACCTGATCAAGCTCACTCTGTAGCTGCTGCCTAAGCTCCCTAACCTCATTCTTCGGAGTTACTTTCGATAAATTAAATCTAACTCTATCATGAATCCTAGTTATCTCCAGTGGCTTGACAATTCCGTTCGCATTTACTGGCCCATTCCCAATGGGTGGACGCTGTTCTGGAACTAGTTCTCTACCATTCTGCGGCTCATTCCCCCTCTGCAACTGTCGTGGTGACACTTCTCTACCATTTGGGAGCTCATCTGCACTAGGAAGCGGCAATGATGCTCTGAGATTCTGTGAACTGTTCTCAGTAGCCGACTGCAATGCTTCTATAAGATTCTCTGTATCATTCCCACTGGGAACTGGCGATGTTTCTTTAAGATTCTGAGGATCGTTTCCACTGGATGGCGGTGATGATTCACTAAGATTTTGCTGGTCAGCTGCTTGACTCTCACAGCCTTGTTGCACTCGCTTCTGAATCCAAGCGCTATCCTCTTGCAGGAAAGGAAGTTGTTTTACATGCTGTGGTTGTTCTTCCAGCTGACGCTGAGAAGAATCAACACCTTCACACTCTAAGGATGGAGGCGGAGTTTGTTCTCTATGTAGAGGTCGCTCTTGCAGCCCCTGAGGAGAATAATTCACATCTTCCGCCCCTGCGGTTTCTAAATCCTCATGATTGGTGGTTGCTGCGGCAGAACCATCAGCAGTGGTGGCCAAAGAGAAGGCGGTAACAGAATCATTCCCGTTCTCGGTGGTTCTGGAGTTGAGAACTTCGGTCACGGCGGTTATGGTGACAGCTACGGGAACTTCTTCGGCAGCGGCAGTATCTTTACTAGCACTGAGTTTCTGGGGTTTCTTGTGGAATCTACGAGTATAAACTTTGCTATTCTCGGTCCATCGAACCCTTTCTCTTGAACTCAAACCATTACTCAAATCCCCTATAGTCTCCGAAGCCATACATGTAATCACCAAACAATAACTAAAGAAAACCTAATTTTCTTCCAAATCAACTCTCAACAACCCAAAAATCACCCAATTCCAAAATACAAAAATAAATTTCAAGAACAAATAATCGCAAACAAAACTACTCGGAAGAGTCAATTTTTAGGAAAGATATACGGAGATCCAATTCATACAGGGAAAAAAAAGAGCCACAGACCTGAAGGGTGACTAATTTTCTGAAGAAATAAATAAATAAATAAAACTAAAATCAAAAGGCAAAAAATTACGAATTTTTAGGGTTTGGGGAAGAGAGACGGGGCGTTCTGTTCTTTGATCCGCGCTCTGTTTACTTTCTCTCTCTACAAACTTTTCTCTCTAGTAATTCTGTGAGTGATTTTTTAAGAGCAAACTGCTGATTTTAATCACACGCGCTCGTTGACTAATAATAGGCGGTGATAGGATACCTTGGCGCGTGGGAAGTGTTAAGTTGCATCGCAAGCATACAGTAGTACTATTTGTGATGAAATATCACGCGCTAATTCTGCAAGTGGTTCTTCGATACCACGTGTGATTTTATAGATATACCAATTTTTAGTTTTACCTGTACTTGTATGTTTTTCATACGGCCTTGATCTCTTACCATCGGACAGAGTTAAAAGTGTTAAACTTCTCACTCACTATGTCACGATGATTTTAATTTTTATTTATTTTTTACTCTGTTTTTTCTCCACTACGCACCCATCACCTCTTATCACCCACCCCTTTTAATTCCTACCCACTCCATTAACTTTTTACTTCCTGATAACTTTTTGAGAGATGCTTCATTTCCATATAAAGAAGCATTACATATACTCACAAGGATATGGTGGATGGATAATTTTTATTTTTACTTTTTTATTGCGCAAGATCCACTCTCATGTGAGAGAGTGTAAGGCTTCTATAATGTTTTTCTTCTATACAAAATGGAAATTTCATAACTTTTTATGCAACTCAATAACGTGAGAATAACTCATATAATTTTAATTTTAAAAAGTTAATAATTTTTTTTATGTTTTTATCTCAATTTTCAAGATCATTACATGATGTCAAACGAAGTTGAAACATTACATTCTTAATATCATTTGAAGTGCTCACAACTTAATTTTTTGCATAACTAACGGCACTCGGAATGGTCAATCGCAGCAAAAGTTACAATGCGTCAAAATTGGTTTATCCATACTAGTATTTCAATAACATGCTAACATTAAAATTCATTGACAGTCACAGGCCAGCCAAATCCACAAATCACCTACGTCAGCTTGAATCTCGTTTCGAAAGCTATATCGTAAACATATCGAATGGTCCAAACGAACATTTATTTGACATTCAAAATAGTTACACGAGAGTTTCAAAAAGAGACATATAATCATATTTAAAATTTATCAATAATTTCATTATGTCGATCCAATGGAAAGGTGTGAAAAATGAGAATTATATTGAGAAGCTTCAAGATGACGTAGGTATGCGAATTTGGATAGCCTATTATCGTCGATAAATTTTTAAAGTTAGCATGTTATCAGAATTCTTAAAATATTAGTTTGGAACGATCTACTTTGACGAGTCGTAACTTTTATCACAGTTGGCCGTCGCGCATCGTTAATGAAGTGAAAAACTAGGTTGTGAACATTTCAAACTGATATTAAGATTTGATTTGGTTTGACATCCCGTACTGATCCCAAAAATTGAGACAAAAAAATCAAAATCATTAATTTTTCAAATTAAAATTGCATGAATTATTCTCACATTATTGGGGTGGGAAAAATGTTATTGGGGGTGGGCGAGTAAAAAATTTTATTGGTATGGGGTGGAGTGGGTGATAAAATGGGACGAGCAGGAAAAAAAAAAGAAAAAAAAGAGGAAAAAAATATCTACTACCGAGATTTTTATTTTATTTTGAAGATTCTATTAATAGTTCAAATAATTGAAATCAGATGCAATTTATTTTCCATGAAAGTCATATTCCATTTTAAATATATAAAAAGCACTTTTCAGTATTTCTTAATTGCTATGAAAAGACAATCTTTGAAATCCACTAGGTTCAAAAATTACAATTTAAAAATTGTTTGAATTTAACGTGCAGAAGGGAAATTGTTTAAATTTATATGCAAAATATTTTCAAATAATAGTTGTCAAACAGAAACTAAAGAGGTCTCTTGCAAAAGAATAAAACTTCCTAAAGGCTATTTAAGTCAAGAGAAGATTAAAGAAAGCTAACAAATTCAACGTGTCGAATAAATGTGGAGGACATAAATCATGCGAGTTTGTTATTGACCATTTATTACCTTTCACCTTTGCATCATTCTTGATCTTATTTATAATGCTAGAATATGAAGAATTGTCTAATATCTACTATGCATGTTGTTACGTTGGGCATATTGCAAAATGTTGCTCCAAGATGCAATGACAAATGTGGGAAAGAGAAGTTCCAATGGAGTTTGTGATTGAGAATCACGAAAAAAGAATATGCAAAATCACCATCAACGTGCAATTAGATTTTTCTATTTCGGATTTTGCATTTATTCTTTTAAAAGTATACTTTTGTCAATATTCATTAGTCATTTTAATGTTTTTGAATGTTACCCTATATTCACATTGTTAAAGAAACCCAATGCGTCAAATAAGACAAGTCAAATATATGTGAAGGGCCTACATCATGCGAGTTTATTATTGACCATGATCACGTTTCGTATTGTCAACCCGATTGATCTTATTTGTGATACTAAAATATGTGAATTGTCCAATATCTATTATGCATGTGGTTGCATGGGGATATTGCAAAATCTTGCTCTAGGATGCAAAAACAAATGTAAGAAAGAGAAGTTGTAATAGAGTTTGTAGTTGACAACAACACATGAAAATACAAAATCATCATCAAATGCAAGTAATTGGATTATTTTTTTGGAGTTCGCATTATTTGTTAAAAAGTATATTTTTATCAATATTCGTTAATCATTGCTAAATGTAATACAAGTACAATCATCATCAAACACAAGCAATTAGATTATTCTATTTTTGAGTTTGTATTTATTCATTAAAAGTATATTCTTATCAGAACTCGTCAATCATTTGAAATATTTGAATCGAATACGGTATTCGTGTTTGTTAAAGAAAGCTAACAAACTCAACATGTCAAATAATGCAAGTCGAATAAATGTGGCGGATCTACATCTTGCCATTTTTGTTATTGACCATAAAATATTATTGTAATTTATCTCTCCATTATAGTTGAATTAAATCTTCAATTACTTCGTCAAATTAAATTTGTGTTTCTTGTGCTCTTGTTATTTGTGATCAATACTTCATATATTATGATAATCACCTTGTCTACGAACATGGGCTTCAGAGAAGAGAGGTATTCATTCAAACCAAACCAAATACCAACAGTAAGAATCAATAATGAACCACTTTCCAACCAAATGCAACATATTTGACTACAATACCATTGATGCTTAGAAAGGACAGAATCCCAACAGAACCAAAAAATAATCGACAATAAGTAGCTTCTAGAAACTTTTAAACACACTGAGCATAAATTGTATCTAAATGATCAAACACAATAAAATAAAAATTAACAACACAATCCAAGTGATATAATGCAGCTCAAACAAATCAATACAATAAACAAAATAAAAAAAGAAAACAACAATCCCATGACATTCTTCTACCCAAAGCTATCGCAATGTCAAAATTCTATCCTCTGCAAAAGGAAATGATGGAATTTCAACACTACTACTTATCTTGGGACATTATTTCAGCCAAATCTATAAAAAAAATTATATCCAAAGCTAACCCAATGTAAAATTCTATCTAGAACAAGTAAATTAGAAACAAATACAAGTATTTCAATAAGCATAGCACAAACAAAGATTAAGAACATAATACGAATTTACAAAGACCCAATTAAAAAATTACCAAAATAGTCGACTCCTACCCTACGGATGAAACTAAGTTAGTTTGGGACAATACGATTTGTCTGAAGTTTGGGACATACTCAAATTAGGACAATACACAGATACTTATATTGCTCAAGCACATTCCCTGAATTATTGCAGTCAGCTGATGACGGGGGCTGGGAGCAGATACCTTTATGAATGCTTTTGTTAGCAAACTTCCCATATTTTTAGTTACTTGATTGAAATCAGGATTATTTGATAATACCCTGGCATTTTCTCACATAAAATTAAATGTAATCAGTCACAAGTAGAGCAATTTTCAGTTTCACACAATTGCACCACTCAAAATTAGTGAAAATATGACAATTAAATAGATTTCGATGAACTATCCTGCCATTTAAGCACCATATGAGTGCTTTTTGTCGAAACATCCCATATTTTAGTTCTTTTATTCACCGTGTTAATTGTGTAACTCAGGATCCTTTTCATTATTTGCACATACAATCGGTTAGCCCTGATTCTGGTTCATGGAACATCTACATAAAAATCTCTTAATTTAAAACTCGGCAATGCTTATAGTTCTTAAACTCTAGTAATCAAAATCCAAAAGCATTATTCAATCTGAAGAATAAGATGATGGAGTCCAAATTCTCAAATCATAAAGATATGAATTTGCGAAAATAAAAATAAAAATCACAGAACAAATAATTCCGACAGTAACCAAAATTGCTTACCCTTTTGGGACTGCTTTGAAATGGGTAGCTATGAAAGGATCCTCGAACCCAAGCCACGCCAAACCAAGATTAATGAGAAACTGGATAGTGAATTCCCCAATTCCTAAATCTTAACCAGAGAACAAAGAGATGTTTACTTCTCGTTATCCACTTAAGCACATGGAATTGTGGAGAGGGTGAATAGGATTAGAGGTCTCCAACTTTAATGCACATTTCACTTAGGTCCTTACGCTTCGAAATATAGTATTCACATTTCCAATTTTTCATTTTTTCACTTAGATCTTTAGTGGACTATCTTACCCTTTCTTAATTTTAAGTTTATTGTAGCTATCTCGATTTTGTTCTTAATCAATTGCCTTAACTCTTAGCCCATGTGTGACAACCATTATTTCAAAACTCTTTTTTCTACATTACTCATTTTGAATTACACATTCACACAATAAAATATTTTGCATGTATGCCCAAAAATTATTATCTATTTTTTAACTATACATTTTCGAAAAAGTTACTATTCAAAATTCCGTTTTACTCAAATAATGATTGTAAGAGGGGGCTTAATATCTTTGAATCCAACTTTTATCCAATCATACATTGCCCCAACTAGCCAAACACTGGAAGGTGGCAGCAGAAAAGCTTGCCAAGTCAAACTTGATTTGCCTTCCGACTTGAGTGAAGCCTGCAGATAGGAAATTTAGCGGATAAATGAATTCATCTTCAATTCTTGATACATGACGACTAGCTAACCATTATTAATGACTTCCCGTGATTGATATTATTGACCTCGTTTTTCATAATGCCAACTTGACAATAGATGTCGGGTTCAATCAGACCAGCTCAAACAAGTTTCGACGTGTTTCGATCGGAGAACCGGACGGAGAAGGGAAGCAAGTGAACGTGGGAGAATTTTACAGCGCGAGACAAAAATATTCGAACACCGGTGATAGTAACTAAGATGATTGTACTAGCAAACAATTACAAAGTGTCCAGAACTTAAGATCAAACTAACAAATGTAGAACAAGCAAGAGGGTATATTGAGAGTATTTTTCTTAAGCTTGTATATTAGAATCAATATTTAAAAGACCATCATTTATAATTTACAAAGACCACTTATTTATAGAGTTCTGCCAGATGTGGTAATCGTTGGATGAGAACCACGTTGGCTCATCTCCTTGACTGAAGCCACATATCACTAAATCTATCATACATTAAATACATTAATAACGGGTTAGTAGCCATATACATTATGCTGACATACTTGACATTCTGTAATAGAAACGTTACATCAATCAATCCTAAAGATTGCACACAAATCTTGTAAGAGACAACTTCAATTTCAGGGACTTTGGATGAACTGAGGGATTCGGTTGGAGGGAGCTCTGTATTGGTGGTCTTCTATGTGAAAAGTTTTGACTTTTTCTTTGATTTCTTATGTAGTGTTTCGACTTAATAACTTCAGTTAATTAGAAGGTGATTCAGAACATGAGTTTCAGCCTTTGTTTGACTTCTTTGCATTTGATCAATTGAGTCTTTGTTGACTTTTATTTTCACGTAGGCTGCGATGTGACATTTCGACTGGAGCCTCAGTGGTGAGGCGTCATAGATATCAATGGTCATTGAACATGTTATTTCGAGCTAAAGTGGGACGGAGGCAGAGGAGATAAACAAATTTATTTTTCATTTTTTTATACTGAACCGAAACATTTAAAAAAAAAATACCTTAAAAAAATTAACTGGTCTTGGGGCAGGCTTGGGTTAAAGCCAGGTCTGCCTCCCTCCCTCTGCCCCTGGTACTGAATATGATATTCATAACATTTTCTATCAACTCTCAAAACATTTAGGGCTTTAAGATATGTCTTCATATGGATATAATTCAGCAGTTATATTTTGTCATCTCTTCTTCTTATACTTGGAAGATTTTTGGTTCTGATCATACCACTTTTGTTGAGATACTGAGATTCGATAATAATTTTTAAAAAGGCCTATGAGTATGTAGCTTTTGTTAAGTTCTACAAAATATGTATTTAACTTGGTAGGACTATGCTACTTGTACATAAAATTAGTACATAAGGAATTACATAAAGTGATGTGGAGGGAAAATATTGGATAAAAAAGTTGACTGTATTTTAAACTGATAAATGACGGAGTTTTATGTGATATTATATAATCTCTTTTGTAAACATTTATATATATGTAGCAAGATCCAACTTGGTATATGTATCGACAATTATTACATCTTTTTTTTTCCTTTTTTTTTTTTTAAAAAAAAAAGATGATTCATGTATGTATCAAGTACATGAATTCACTCGTTGCATGTGTCTGTAATCTAGATTATATGGAATCACACTTTTGATTGGAAACCTGAAAAACATAGATGAAGAATAAACTGAAAATTCGTAGCATTTATTAATCACTTATTAACACGAACTAAACATGGCAAGCGCAGTTATTTTTATCAATATTGCATGCATGAAAAAAAAAAAAAAAAGAAAAAAAAAATGTACACGAAATAGTCTCTTCCCTACCAGAAACTAATTAATGATGTTTAGGATCGGGTCCTCCCGGGCTGACCCTATTAAAATCATAATGATATTCATCTTGTCTCTTTAAACTTTCTTTGAACATTTCTTGCGCACTTTGGGTCAATGAACGTCTTGTACTATCCATAAATGGATGAAGAGTAACATGATCACGAACACGGGCGGCATGAGAAGACGAGAACGAAAGCACCATCAGAACTAAGCTGAACCAAAATTTAAAACCAGCCATTTAGTTTTAGTATTAAGACTTACTGCTAAAATTGGAGTTGGAGGTGAAGGTGAAGGTGAAGGCAGAAATGTGGAGTTGGAGTGGTTGACTTATGTAGAGGTACATTGTCCTTAATTTTTTCATATTTTAATAGGATGGGTCAAACACGACACTAGTTTTAATTAAGGATTCCACTTAGGTTTTTTAGTGGTTGTACCTTAGTGATGCCATGCAATCAAAGGCCAATAACTAACTTTGTTCCGAATTTTAGATTTATTCTTTTCTAATTATCTATTATAGTGTTACTTTTGAGCACATTATTTAATTAGTTGACCTCAACAGTGCACATTCAATTCAGTTGTCGATGTGGATTGCGAAGTGTTTTCTTTATGCCACAATGGTACATTTATTTGGGAATATAAATATTAATGTGTAGTCGGTCATAACTAAGTTATATACGTCACAATTTTGATTATAAAAAAAAAAAAAAAAAAGAATCTTGCATATACACGAACGAAAATATAGAAAATAAAAATTTAAGTAATTAGATTAATCTTATTTTTTAAATGACTTGAACATTTAGATAAGAGGGTTATTCACTTACGTTAAACATCCGCACACTCATACTCAATTTGTAAAATAATATACCTTGTTGATGAATACGTTGAAACATATGTCATTGATAGAGTAGTCTTGTCATGTCTTATCTCGATAAAACAAATTCTTCAATCTCGAATCCAAAATATTAGTAAAACAATTACACTTAATTCTCTATTTTAAAAAAAAAAAAAAAATCCTCCTTTCTGACTCTAGTTATCGAAACAACCTACATTCAGGAATGCAGATGACTTGTGACTCAGTTGAAAGGAACATTGGTATTTTTTCTGGTCTATTTGGGGGAAAAAAAAAAAAAAGGATTAAGGGTTCAGAACCAATATTATAGAGGCCTTCGAATCCCATTAAATCAAGAAACAAATGAGGAAAGGAGCTCACCAAGAATTTAAAACTTCATTTCATATATCATTAATCATTCCTTAACGTTATCCGTTGACCAAATACTCTTATAAAATAAAGTGTTCCTTTCCTCATTTTTTGTTTTTCACGCTTGGCTTTACCTAAAAGTAACTTAATCCTACATTTATGCCACTTAATTTTATGAAACGTGATTTTTAATGTTAATTTTTGTTGTAATTAAACACAATTAAATATGTTATGATTATTAGAGTAGTAGGTATCATCAAATAAATAATAACTAATTTAATAAGTCATTCGTAATTTCATAGTTTGAGGACATGTCTGCCCATATATAGCGCATTGTGTTGCCCTTCACATGACGCATGGGATTCGAAGGTCAATGTTGGGTATTGGCCTCTCGTACACTCGGTGTACAATTGGCATAAATGTGATACAATAATGACTTATGTCTGAAATTGAACTTTTGAAGTTCGCTCAACATTAATTGATAGAAGTATCTTGTGAGTCTTTTTTGCTCCTTTTATCGAAATGCTTAAACTTAAATGGCATATCACTTGGGTTCGATGTTGACATTCCACAGGCATATTGACTACAGGGCTTTAGCCGTTGCCTCAATTCATATTGGTCCACACCACAAGTCGATCAGCAAACCACTTTGCATGGTTCCACATCCGATCCCAACGCATCAGCATCCCCATTCCCTGACCATCGATGTTTTTCTCTAGCATTAAACTCCACACCGCGTTCTTGTAAATTCTAAACAATCAAGACCCCTCTTCTTTTGATATTGGCAATCAGAAGCGCGGAATAAGAAGAAAATAATAAGTGGCTAATTACAAGCATGAAAAACCCTAAAATCATTTTTATCTCTTTTTCAAATATATTTTACATTAAAAACTTAAAGAGCAGTATTGGTCGGTGGAGCCAATGAGACTATTGGAGGGAGAGTGGTGAAGTTGTTAATGTTAAGAGAGATATTGGGGCGACGGCCGTCACTGGCCTATAATGGATTCCACTACCCTTTCCCTTTTGCAACCTCAAAACTCAAACACCGCCAATGCCAACCAAACATAAATAATATTCACTTTTCTATCTTCTAATAAATCAAATGCATAAGTTACCCCTGGCCTCTATTATAATTATAATTCATTTTCTATCAATCACACATTCTCTAACAAAATAATATTACGTGTGAACTCAAAAAAATTTCTTCTTTTTTAACTACACATTCTTAAGAAAAAAATACTATTCCAAACATTAAAATGGCAAATAATGAGGGCCAAACGGAGGTTTAACTTCACTAAAATGACTCTTCTGTCATCCTTTTCTTTACCTTTATCTCATTATTTTTTTTCAATAATTCTATTTGTACATAATTTTATACAACTTTATCGACAAAATGGTCAAGTGGCGGCCCCCTAGTATCTGTACAAATAGTACAATTTTTTTTTTCCCTCTTTTCCCTCTACATCCCGGTGTACTCAAGGCTCGATGGGATTATAGAAGGGAACAAAACACGGAGATGGGAGATGCATCAACGAGAAAGGAGACTGGAGGAGAAGGTTAAGGATGAAGACAAGAAAGAAGATCAAAAGTAATTGTTTACACTATCGATTAAAATAAGGTCATTTCATAAAACCTTAGCAAGTGAAACTATTTTTCATGCATGCTAAAAAAGGAAATTTCCGTGAAAATAGAAGGGAATTTTATGCTTAACAGTTTTGACCAACATATGATATGTCGTAGAGTTCAAAACAAAGATCAAAAGAAGAAATCTTTAATTTTTTTTTTTTTTTTGGGATCTCCTCCCACTCACTATGTGGAGTAAACCCTACAACTCTAAGGATTTGACTTTAAATCTATTTATCCCTTTTCAGTATTAATGCTTTTTAGTTATTACTAATTTGGGCAAACGAAAATGGTTTGACTTTTTAAACGTCCGTTTGATTTTAACATTCACTAGGATACCTTCAAGTGGAAAGGAGAGCCCAATTTTCGAATTAAGCAAATTGAATAATTGATTTTGGGGCACTATCTTATTATTATTATTATTATCAAAAGCTATCTACTTTTTCCATGATGAGGCATATTGATGCTTATCTTGTTTGATAGAAGCAATTTGTTTTTTTTTTTTTTTTTATATGGTTTAGCATTAGAAAAAGAAAAACAGAATTAAAATCACATTACTATTTCATCAATGAAAATTACGTATCCACATTTTTATAGTAAAAGAATGACATATTTAGTTCATATTATTGAACATATCAAAATAATATGAGACGATAATTTTACTCTTTTTCTTTTTAATTTTGTCAAATATTGTATAGCTTATAGTATTGAACAAATTTAAAAGTTCTTATAGATTATATATAAGAAAGTGCGGGAATTGAAATAAAATCTTCACATATTTAAAATGAAAATAACCAAACTAGAGATGATATTCTATGTAATTGAAAATGAGAATTGATATTTCAGTAGTAAAAAACTCGAATTCATGTAAAAATTCGTCTAGAGAACACAAAATAATTCTTTTCTTTTCATGAAATAGTTCTAGGCAAATTTATGCCTAGACATGACAATTTAATAGAGATGTGCCTAGCATGGAGAAGATACATAAATTTGAATGTTTGTTGATTAAATGGTAAAATTCTCTTAGAAACTAGAATTGTAAGAAGGAAAAGGAGTAATTTGAAAAAATTTCCATCTAGATAATTGTTCCTAATTTAAATGATGATTGAAAGTGACTATGCACACACATACACCAAATGAACATTGGATACGTTTAAATCATTTTTGCTAGCATTATTTGAAATATATTTGTGAATAGATTATACAATTTTATGCTCTTGGATATTTTTGACAAACTATCTAATGTGTTGATCTTTATCTCATTTTGCTTAATTGTGTTGTAGATAATATTGCTTGGGACGAGTAAGAACTTAAGTTTGGAGGTATTTGATAAGTGTGTTTTTGCATATTTATTTAACACCTAAATATGTTTATTATTGATGAAAAGAGTAGATATCGACTCACAATTGGATAATTTTGACTTTTGTAGGTTAAAATCCCTAAAGGAAATAAAACAAAGCAAAATGAAGTGAAAATGGACCAAAAGTGTACAAAATTGATAAGTTGGAGACAAATTGCACAAGGGCAGAAAGTTGGAGGAACTTGAATACAATTTATGCAAGGCATAATTGAAAGAAAAGTGAGGATCAAATTGTACAAGATTAACGTTTAGGGATCTTGAATGAAAATTGTTAGAGGACTTGCGTGCAAAAAAGAAAAATTGAATCATAGAAGAGAGGCGCCACCTCACGGCGCCCTTTTAAACTTGGGGGACCATTTTTGTGACTTGACAAAGTCTGGGGGACTTGGCTACAATTTTTCTAGGTTTAGAACCAGGAACAGGGGCTGGATTGAGCGTCTTCCTCTTCCTCTTCCTTCTTCATTTTTCTTTTCTTTCATTCTTTTTCTTTTCTTTTTCTTTTTCCTGCCATTTTCCTTTCTTTTTCTTTTTATTTTACTTGTAACTTTTTTTTGGGGTGGGGAGGGAATTCAAAAGCACAAGGAAAATACATTTAGAGAAATAGTTAGGAAAAAAATCAACAAAGACAATAAACTTAGATGACCAATTGAGCTATTTTCACAAAGATTTAATGCGATTTTTTATTTTAATCGATATAGAGACATAGCATATTAAACCAATCAGTTAGAGTTAATTTCGTTCGAGTAATTAAGTAAAATTGAAAAATTGGGTCTAGCATCATAAACGAGTAATTTATTAATTGGCTTGTAGATAAATTAATTAAGCTATTGTTAAGCGAAACCATAAATCACAATCACGTTTTCCTTTGAAATTTTCAATTTTTTATGTTTTTTTTTT
>CAIGRB010011278.1:177945-193201 GCA_903798255.1 Fraxinus quadrangulata
TTTTTTTTTTTTTTTTTTTTTTTTTTTTTTTTTTGCGTCGTTGTCAATGAATGCTTTTACTTTGATTATCACTTTAATTAATTTTATTTTTAACAATTTTTTTATTTACTTGTTTGTCTGTTTTTATTTTTGTATATTTGACTAACCCCCCATATTGTTAATATATCTTGGTATAGTAACAAAGTTTTTTGCAATGTCTAATCTCTACATTGATTATGGATATAATGCTTGGAGGTCCAAGATGTGAAATTTGTCAAGCGATGCATTGTACATGACAATACTTGTATTTGTGCACCGATACCTCAATCATATTTGATATGTCGAAAATAGGCACTAGATAATTTCAATGATAGTTACATGCTTGCGAAAGATTATATACCTGACAATTGGGACCAGAACATCAAATTTTCGGGAGATGGTCCTCCATTTTTAAACTAGAAAGTACTTGCAAAGTATTACCATGAAGTTGGATGTAGATGACATGCTTATGGGAGATTACAAATATTGGGATGAATTTCAAAACTGGGGGTATAATTCATTCGACGGAGTTATTAAGAAAGACTTGCCATTGCTTGTGGAGTTTGATTGAGTATCAATCATTCAACCCGATTAGAGTTCAATCATTGAAAAAAAAAAATTAATTACAATAGAGCTAAACGAGAATGTGGCAATCAAAGAGGAGAAATCAACTTACATTCTTCCGACTTAGTTGATTGCTAATAGATTGATTTTGTGATTAAACTCAATGAGGAGGTAGAAGTTTTCAGAGTTGAATTTGAATTGGATAGAATAAGTAAATCTTATTATATGGAAATGGGCAATGTTGAATTTTAGAGATCCAATGAAGAGTGGAACAAAGTCAAACGAAGGAAATGGGCAAGACACCCAAAATCTTCTTTTGATACCCATGAGTCAATCGCAAAAGACTATAAAATAAAAAATGCTTATTGGGAGGCAACTCATATGTCTAACTTTTAAGCTTTTTATTTACTTTTATGTATTTTCACGTTTTTATTTAATTGCTTCTATTATTTTTTGCAGGTAATTTTTGAAATCCTACATATATATGGTTTCTCACAAATTTGTGAGTAAATTGTGTACAAGAAGGTCACTTGCCCAACATCATCGAGAGCATCACAAGTCCATTTAAGTATTGGTACCTCTTCATCAAATGTTCGATCGAAAAAGTTTTGTTGCCCTCTCTTCTATTTAATCTAGTTTGGGTTGATTGCGCTTATTTTGTTGTGATTTTGTGTTGATGTTTAAAATTGTTATTGATTCATGAGATGCGACAAAATATGATATTTATGCCTATTTTTTTCAAAAATTTGCTTGTCCATGTGAGATTTCAAATTACTTTGAGCACAATAATCATGATTAATTGTTATCAAGATGTGAAAATATTTGATTGATGGAGAGATTTTTGAATTGGTAAGAACTAAGTTGTGAGTTATGCATAAATTTTTATCAATCTTATATTCTCTTCTCTTTCACTTAAGTATATTGTGAGATAAATTTGGATATCTCGAAATCTGATACCATTTGGTCTGAAAAATTGAAGAGCTACATGGGTAAAGAAGAAAGCTTAAATGAGTAAGGTCAATCATGAGTTTTAATTGAAAAAAAAATTGATTTGGTGCAATTGTATTTGATATTTGGGATTAGATAATCAGTGGGTTCGAATTATTTAGTATAAGCTTAAATGACAAATCACTCATCTAATTGAGAATCATCACATGACTAAATATTGATATTGCAGGTTAGACCAAATCGAACTAGGCAAAAATAAAATAAAATAATAATAATGAAATAAAATAACAAATTAGTGAATTAAGATCAACCATTAGATTTACACCCGGGGAAATAAAATGAATAGTTATTTGAAGAGTGTAAATTTCACGAGCGGGAAATGAAATATTTGACAACAGAGGGTCGAGTTAGAACCTATTAGAAAATTTTTCCGTCTTGATAACTTTTTCATAATGTAGATGATAATTGAAAGTGGTTATGGCACACACGCACCGATCGAACATTGGATAAGATTAGATTGTTTTTGCTAGCAGTATTTGTAGTATATTTGTGAATTGATTATACAATTTTACACTCGTTAATTATTATGATAAGCTATCTAATGTTATTAATTTTTATCATGGTTATTTGATTATGTTAGTAGATAATCTTACTCAAGACGAGCAAGACAAATCACCTTTCGAAAGGTCATGATCTTTGGATGAATGACCACATTCAAAGACGATATATAGTACATTTAATAAAGCATTTCCCCCTAATAAAAACTTTCCTTTGACTCATTTTATTAGAGAAATGAAATGAAATGAATTAAATTATGATGGCTAGTTCCTGTAATATTGCAGTGCATCTTTTATAAGAGCTAAAATACTTTCTATTTTAGAAGAAAATTTCTCGATACATTTTTCTAATTAGTCTATTTTTTTAATTTTTTTTAGCCAAAATGAAACCCACCAATATTTTTATTAAATATGGTATTTTAGTCATGCAAAATGGGCGTGGTGCCTTTTTGTTCAAGTGTAGTTTAAGAACCTAAATAAAGTTGACGAGGAAGATTAGTGTCTAAATGAATGATAAAATCTTAGTCAACTTTGTGTAGTTTGGTAAGAATACCAAGATTATTCGAAATTTGTATATATATATATATACATATATATATACAGTTCTGTGCCTTTTAAGTGATATACAGTCCTAAATATGAATAATTTCTCTACCTTTAAAATGATCTATCAATTAGTAACACTAGAATGTTACATGGAATGGTGCTTAATCGGTACCGACGGTGATTGCTCATCTATATAAATCAACCTTTTCATCAACTCGGCTTAATTTGACGAGAATGTATACATGTATCGAAATTTGTGCACAGAGTAATAGAGAGTGTTAAAAATGGATTAAAAGTTAATCTCATCAACTTTGCCATTTTGAGGAGAATCTTCGATTGTGCAAAATTCGTGCAAAAGCCAAAGTGGAGAATTTTATTACGCTTTTAAAGTGAGCATGGTGTATTTAACCAATGAATTCGAAAAATGGACATTATTAACTAACTCGAAGCATGTTATACGACGTACCGACTTAATTTAATAAGATTCTTTACCACACATTCACCCAATAAAATATTTTACACACAAACTAATAAAACTACTTTAAATTTCAACCACACATACTTAACAATGAATTACTTCATTTCTTCTATAATAATGGGAGACAAACACACACTTAACAATGAATTGAACATAATGACGAATAAATATTCATGCGTAATTTATGAGACTGTACAAAATTCATGCACTCAATTTTTTTATAAGACTGTTTAATTTGTTCTTTAAATTTCATGCACTCAATTTTTATCTTCTATTCTCGAGTGAATGACGGATATTCAATCCCAAATAATATATCATATTAAATGCACAAAAGAATGGGCTTCGTTCTCTCTACTCCCCAGTCTGGCCATAAAATGGACCAAAGTTAACATTATCCTGAACATCTTTGCTTAGTTTAATATTCTTAATGATTGTAATTATTTTCATTTGTTTATATTTTCAGAGCATTCGTGTCGGGTCAAACTTTCCAACTAGTTAGATGAACAAATAAATTCAATATTGGCAACTAATAATAAACATAATACATTTGTATATTACAACTTGCAAATATCTATATGAAATTTCGACATCAGACGTAATCCAAACAACCATAATCTGGTGATTTGTTAATACTAAACTATGTTAATTATCATGTTACAAAGTCGTAATCAATTGGTCTTTTTCACATGAATTATTTGTAGGAAAATGATTCATGTACGCACAAAGATATGCTGACAAATTAAACTCAATCACTAGGCAATTATGTGTTGGAATTATGTTATTAGATTCATGTTTATGAACTTATACTTTGACGTCTCATTAATGGTACATTTACTTGACGCTAAATATTTCTATTCCTAATTAATAATGTTATGTAGCTCAACTCGGGTTGTAACCTCATTAGGAGGTTGAACCAAGGACCTACGCATGGAAGTAGGGGATACCTCGTTTGTTGGGCAACACAACATTGTCCCTGAGGGACGAGTTTAAAGGTCTTAATTATTGTAGCATGGATTTCTTTTTCTTTCTAGGTCAGTTTAAGATCGTCTTGTTCTTCTACAAAGACGAAGACACTCTCAACAACTAGTGGTCCTAAATTATGAATCAACTAATGACATTATTAGACTTCGAGAATGTATTGTCCATGCTATGATAGAATAAATGCGTTAGGGGCACCAAGTACATAGATCATACTAGTTTGACTAAAGTTAAAATAGCATTATTTTTAGTGAATAATGAACTCACATATATTTAGGAGAAGTGAGACGATCCAAAAAAGATTTAGTAAAACGGGTCCAGTCCAAGCCTTCAATTTAATAATCGATGTCTAGTCCACATATGTGGGATCCTCTACATCAAGCACATGCTATGTACTTTATAGATATAACATGTAGAATTATTTTAAGACCTTGGTTTTCTCTAATCTTTTGAGTTAATCCTGTTTGTCTACCATTAATCTAAAATTCCGTTTGCTACAGTAAGATTCTCCACCACACATTTACCCAATAAAATATTTTACACACAAACTAATAAAGTTACTTTAAATTTCAACCACACATTCTTCAAAAAATACTATTCAAAACTTCATTATTCTCCTAATAATGAGAGACAAACAAGCTCTAAGATAATTTATAGTGAGAACATTGAACTGAGATTACACACAGGTAATAATAACATACGAGGACAAACGAAAGGACAGTAAATTAAGTTTATCCAGAAAGAGAAATAAAAACAAAGAGATGCCTGCCAATGCCATTGTACATAAATTCAGCAAAACAGAAACAAAAGGTAGGGTTGGAGAGTGAAATTTGAGGGAAGGATGATGTTTTTTCTTTGAAATGTAGTAATAAAGAATGAGAGACAGAAAAAAGGTGCAACAAAAACAACAGAAGTATTAAGGAGTCACTTTCAAGAGAGAGCATTTTGCAGGATCTATCCTTGTTCTTAGAAAAACATCGTACTAATAAATTTCGAGTCGAGTTACGATGAATTCTTGTTCACCGTTCCTTGTTCAAGGCTTCTTTTAGGATAGAAAAGAGTTAAGGCAATTCTCTTTTCTCTATTTAGATCAAGAAAATGAAAGTTTTGCCGGATATTTTGGGTGCTTGTAACTAGAATGATTGTCAGTTCTTTGCAGTACTTGGTACAGATTGCAGTTAGATTAATCCAGTATGAAAAGCTGTGTAAAGTGAGAAGAACATGGGGCATGTTTGAACACCAATTTCAGTGTAAAATGTATTTTAAAGTAGTAGATTTATAAAGAATGTATGATTAAAAATAAAATAATAATTTTTGGATCGTATGAAATATTATTTTATTGAATAATACGTGATTAAAAAATAGAGAAAAAAAATTATAAATTTTTTTACAAAATTGGGATCAAACAAGCTAACTTTTTGCATTGATGAAATTTGTAAGATAATGACAGTAACTTTTGGCATTCAGATTTGTCAGTTGCAGAAATAGCACGGCAAAAGAGTATTGTAAATAAAAGCTGGAACAACGGGGGAAAAAAAAAAGAAGCAAAACAAGGTTCTGAGTCTTGATCCTCCTCATCTTTATAATCAGAACCAAACCTAAAACCAAGTACGGGAAGAAGAAGTCCCAAAAGACGCAACTGGCGACATCCCATGAAGACCATCAACATTTATATCAATCCCAAGAACTTTTTCAACAGCATCAGCGAATCTACGGTGGAAGATTAGGAACTCAGTTGCAGCCGCAGCCGCAGTCGCCCAAGAAACGATTGTCAAGTGTGGAACATGCACGATTGCAAGATAAAATGGGAGAGAGTAATCATCATCAAGCACCGTCGAGATTAAGCCTCATGAACACTGGGGGCGAGATATTGGAAGTCGAAGGAGGTCACGTTGTGAGTTCCATTGGTCGAAAAGACCGGCACAGCAAAGTCTGCACCTCCAAAGGCCCAAGGGATCGCCGTGTTCGCCTAGCTGCACACACTGCAATTCAGTTCTATGACGTCCTGGACCGCCTTGGTTATGACCGCCCGAGCAAGGCGGTCGATTGGCTCATCAAAAAGGCCAAGGCAACCATCGATGAGCTTGCGCATTTGCCTGCCTGGTATCCCACCACTGGTTCTGCTGCAAATGTAAATTTTGAGCAAGAAGAAGCCCAAAAACAACTGGAGGAAAATCAGCTGCACTATACTGATGGCGTGGATACTAATCAAGAACTGCACGCTAGTTTTTTGCCTCCATCGGTGGACTTCGGTGATATTGCAGACACTATCAATTCCTTTTTTCCAATAGGTGGTACATCTGAGGCAAGCTCCTCAGCTATGCACTTTCAGAGCTTCCCAACTTCAGATTTGCTATCAAGAACCAGTAGTCACAGCCAAGATCTGAGGCTCTCTTTACAGTCTTTTCAAGATCCAATTCTGCTCCTCCACCACCACCACAACGAACAGCCTCACCGGTATCAGAGCCCCAGCCACCACACTGAACAAGTCCATGTTCAAGCACATGTCCTATTCACTGAAACCACTCCATTTCCACTAGGGTTTGATGGCAACACAGGCTGGTCTGAACACCATCAGCAGCCTAGTTGGAATACCTGTGGAAACGCCTCAAACGGAAGTGGAGGAGAAGCAGGATTCTTGTTCAAATTGCCGCCAGCAGCACAGTCATTAGGCCAAAACCAGTTCTTTTCTCAGAGGGGACCCCTTCAGTCCAGTCATACACCTTCTTTTCGTACTTGGATGCATCCACCCGCAATAACCATTGCCACCAGCGATCATAGTCAACAGTTCCATCCAGAGATTGTGCCAATTTATCCAACATCAATATCTGGGTTGGATTTACTTCAGGAATAGGCACATTCTCTGGATTTTACTTTCCTGCAAGAATTCAAGGCGATGAACAGGAGCATGATGGTTATTCTGACAAACCATCCGCTGCTGCTTCTGATTCTCTCCATTGATTTTACCTCACAAAATTGAACTCTCCGCTTTCATTACCAGGTAATAATACTCCCCAGGCCCATTTTCAATTTTCGTTGAGTTAAATCTCATCTTATTTCAATTCTATATGTTCTTTGATGATATATGTTGCTATATGTAACTTAACTTGCATGGCTTTATCCATTTCTCAGTACGGGAGAGAGATTTCAGTGATTTAGTTTCAGATTTTTTCGATCCCGGGTTTGTTAATTTGTGTGTGTTGTTAATGTTTTCATGTTTGAATGAGCTATTAGGGTTGTTTCAAGATACGTTCAGATTTTCTCCTGTTTTTGTTAATATTTATTTATTCATATGTAATCTTCATCACGTCCAAACTCAATAAATTTTTAATAAAACCTTAGCAAGGCCGCAATTTTTTAATGGGTGCAGTGAGATTAAAATACGACATTTTTAGGATGTTCATAAAAAAAGTTTAAGCTATTAAAGAAGCACCTCCATTGAATGTTGATTCTAGTTATCCCGACAAATCAGCAATTGTGTCCAATCACACACATTCACATAGACAAGATCCTTTGATTACCTCGTAGAAAGTTGATCAGTCACCGTGCATACATGGACTACCACGTTGCCACCATATTGGATCTTCGTCATGTTCGTGCCACATAGACATAACCATCACATCGTTGCACCGCACTTTTCATTTCTTGAAACTTGAAAAGTTTTTCAACTTCTTGCAACTACATCTGAAATGCACCTCTAAAACATTCGATGCAGAGTTGTATTTAATTACGAGTGTAGGAAGTGAAATGGTTTACAAGCAAATCTATCTTTGGGCTCACCTATGCAAATTTTAAATTCAACCCACACAGGATAGAATTAAATTTAAATAAACAAATATAATCATTTTTTTGTAATGAATGATACGAACAAAAATTCAACTGTGACAGAAAAACATCCATAAAAATGATTGAAGCTTAGTACTTGGCCATCCATCCATGGTCTCCCAACCAGCAATTTCTGGGCTTCACGAAAACCTCCAAGTCTGGCAAAAAACTATATATTTCACATTTAATAAACAAGATAATTATTAAAAACACAAGATTTGGTTTCTATTGAGATGGTGACAATTGCTTGATGATTACAGATTTCTGAGATTACACCAAATTTTGGAGATTCTTAAGGCCTATAATTAAACATGAACGTACGCCAAACAGAACATGAAACAGCATAGTATAATGTTTATACTTCGTTTGAAATAAGAATTTAGTTAAAAGTAAACTTTCAAGCTTAGCAAAACATGTATTAATGAAGTGTTGACAGAACATACTATTGGGGAACAAGCATTTTCCCTGTACAAATGGACCTCTATAAACAACTTCATATACGCACTCCAAACAACTAACAACCCTCAAGTCCAAATTCATAGTTTAATTACATATTCACTGAATATATTTATTCACAAATGATTTAAGATATTAAATCAAACTTATTGGATTTTGTTTCTTTCGGTAGGGACGAACTTGCTACTCGAGATTTGCATCGGGGGAAGCTTGCTTCATAATAGTTTGGCTTGAATTTTTTCTTGCATGTGTAGGATCCTTTCCATTGGATAAATGTGGTTTAACTGATACAACGATGTTCGTTTTGGCCAAGTTTGTAGTTTTACTGGTCTTTTGCTTGCTGCCGACTTTCTTTGGCATGGTAGGACTCACTTCGACCCGTTTCTCCCATGGACGGACAGCTATCCATCGCTCCTTCCAGCTCCACCCACAGTTGTCTTTGCTAAGGTCATAATAAGTTTGACCAAGATACTGGCTCGAATTCGCCCTCCACTGCAAGAAACTTACCTAGTCATTGCCAATTGAAACCGCAATTTAATGGAAATCACAATTGATAAATCTTATTTTAAAATGACGAGCCTGATGAGAAAAGGCGTATGCCATGGCTCGCTCCCTTCTGGCTGCTGCTTCTTCTCGCTGTTGTATCCTGTTGAGAATGTCTTCCATGGTTTCAGAGCCACCACACCATTCTACCTGTTTGGAAAATTCAGAAAAATAAAGCTCTAGAACAACTTAGGCACTAAAATCTTGAATAGAGAATTGTCTACTGGGTTTCCTAGTTGAGAAGTAAATAGATAAGACATTCCAATCTCTCTTGAATTTACTCGGAAAAATATTGATACAAAGTCATTCTCCATTAGATTGGTGCAGCTTTCTGAGAAAATAAGGGTGCGTTTGGTTTGATGTTTCAGTTTTGCGAAATACTGAAAATGTGTTTGGTATGAAGTTTCTGAAAATACATTTTTGAAAACAAGGTCAAATTTATAATATAAAATTCAAAATGCATTTTTCAATGAAAATTCTGAAAACACTCAAAACATGGAAAACAAACGTTTAAATAAAATTTCATGTAAATAAATTTTAAAAATTAAAATCTTTAAAAAATAAAAAAGGAAATTCTAAAGAATAAAGATTTAGAAAAAATCTAAAATTCTAAAAAATAAAAAAATATGAAAAAATAAAATTATCAAAATTTCTAGAAAAATAAAAATAGCCCAAGCTTTACATAAAAATTCTAAAAAAAATATTTAGCCCATGTTTGGCCACATTAAATTTTAATTCATTTTTTCTCTCTCCTTTTATCAAACACACGTTCTATCAATAAAATAATATTACACATAAACCCAAAAATTATCCTTACTTTTTAAACACACATTCTCCAAAAAATACTAATTCAAAATCAATTTGTTTTTTCAAATAATGGAGCTTAAATAAGCGGTTAAATGAACACAAGATAAAAAATTCCATGTCAATGTCATTAATTTTTATTTTCTATATTTTGAACTTTATTTATTATTTATTTTACTTTTGTAACAAGAAAAAAATATTATAAATTTCACAAACTCTAAAATTTATATATTATTTGATAATATATTAAGATAAAAAAAATTGTTTTTACTGAATAATCAAATTTCATGAAATAAAATGCTATGAAACAATTTTTCAAAATTTCTAACTAAAATTTTTTCCTAATTTTTTGTTTTGGGAAATAATTTTTCAAAATAACAAACCAAACACGTTTTTAACAATTTCAAAACAGATTCTCAAAACAAAAAACTAAAAATGAACTCAAAACTGAAATATAAACCAAATGACCCCTAAATATGTTGTATGGTTGGAGCAGGTTTTAGGGCAGTTCATTCCTATTTTTCTCTATGGTATAGCCATTCTTTAGCAATATACTTTTATTCTTTAAAAAAAAAAAAGGCATTTACAAGTTAAATGATGTGACAACTTTGGTTGATTTACTTATCGGGCTTGTTAAAACTTAGCACTTTCAAATTGTATAGAATTACATTACATTATGTGGAAGTTGACAATACCTCTACTTCATGGAGCTTAGCCTCAAGTTTCAACTGATTCTCCAGTTTCTTTTGCTTTATTCGGCCTTCAGTAACCATGGAAATCCAGCGAGATCTAATCTCGGCTTGAATTTTGCTCCAAAAATGTATATGACTCAAAGCAGATGATGTTTGGTTTTTAACAGCAATGCCATCTACGACACCTTGAATTCTACCTATTCCTTTTAAACGAGGCAGGCGTTTTCTTGCCTGCAATTACCACAAATAGGGTATGATAAGAAGTTGTAACTTTCCTAGTTGCAGATTGAGGCTTGTCTAATTGTCCAGATGAGAGATTTAGAAGAATATATAGGCAGTGAAATCAAGTTTCAAATTTAAACATGTAATAACATAATAGAAAGCTCTGCAGCAAAAAAAGAAACAATCTTGGAGTAATTATCGATTACTTTGACATTCAAAGCGCGCTGCACCACTTACAATGTATGTCCTGAAGGCCTTCTGAATTTTTCTGGCAGCAACATCCTCAGTCAGTTGCTTATTCTTCGTTGAAACGCCAGCAGAATGATCTTCCCACTTGCAGCCATTTGATTTTTTGGGTGCACTCTGCACCAATTTATACAAGACCATTTGGAGAGGGAATAAATTTATCGAACTCTGTAGACTATATATACAGAGAGAAGAGAGAGGAGACATTTGAAAGTGGTAAAAGTTAAATGCATTGAACTGGAAGAACTTGGATATCTAAAATAATTGTCCAGGAAAATAAAGAACATAAGCTATTCTAAGTATGACCTAGACATGGATAACTCATTCACCTTTTTACGGTCCAATAGGATGGCTGGTCAAAGAAAGATTTGAGTATTTTGTTGAAGTCAAGCCAAGTTCACTTCTATGAGAAAAAATTTAGCAATCCTACACATAATAAGTGCCCCTAACATCTAAGAGGTTGAATTAAGGGATCCTTATACAATTTGTAAAGGAGTAAAGATAATAGTTAATCCTTGACGTTTTCGCCCATATGTTACGGTAGGGGCTGTCTATAATCAAAGAGTAATAGCTGTGTAAAGCAAGTAAAGTTTTGAAGAAATCTGTAAGTCATTAAATATAAAGCTTGGCAATAAGTTTTAATTTGCATATAAGAAGGCACGAAATCATTCATTCAAAAGAAAACTTACCTCCACTCGCTTTGTTTTAGCTTCCTTCCCTAGCTTTAGGCATATCTTTTTCTTAAACCAATCATTCCAACCCATTTCTATTTCTCTAAAAGCTGAGTAACAGTATGGAGCCTAGCATAAACCTAACACAATAAAATTCGTAGAGTTTATTTTCCTTAAAAGTTCACAAGAAAAAAGAACAATAACATCCACATCTCACTATAAAATCAAAACTTGGACTCAGAGCAAAACATATGAATGAAATGCCTGTGGTATCTCTTTACTAGACACAAAAATGAAATTTCACGGGAGTAGTGCCCAATGGCCTGCTCGGACATCTCTCACTCTGCTGTCTGCTTATCTCATTTGCATTTGGTATTCCCTTAATTTCAATCAGCTCATCTCGGAAACACAAACTCGCCAATCCAATAGGTAAGTTCGTTGAGCAATGCCCAAAAGATTTTGCAATATCAAACAAATGGTCATATGCAAGTTAAGCCAATTTTAAGAGTAATCTTTACTTCGCAACTCAATTTTGTTAACTTTTGAATTAATTTGATGTTGATGAGGCTATGATTCGTAACAATTCGCTCTGATTTGTGAAACCAAGTTTTCAAATCACAAGATTGCCAACCCGTAATTACGAATTTCAACAAAACAAGGCAAAAAACAGTTGAAAAAAGAAATCAACAGCAAATATCCATATACACAACAAATGCCGTTACAAAATTTCGATCTTTTCAATAAAAAAGTATGGGAATACACGAAACCCATACCTGGGAATAGCCAAGAAAGATGTTGGTTCATGCAATGGTGTGCCTGTGGAGAAGCTTTGGCGCGGGTAAATGGCAAAATTTGCTGGGCTGTATAATGACCTGCGACCAATATATTAAAGAATAGACAAAAATGTTAGATTTTTTGCTGTCAAAGTTTCAACTTGGAAATGACAATCCAACTAATAGAAGGTGAGGTGTTAAACTTGATTTTCTGAAAGCTTAACAGTCAACAGCGCATGAAGGTGGGGTGTGGGTTCGTTTTCAAAACCTTAACTACTGGCTTTTGAAATGAATTTTTATACAGACTTTGAATTAAAGAAAGAGAAAAGGCTGTTTTATAAGTAAGTAAGTTTGTTGGGTTTGGAATGACAGAACAAAGGCCAGAAAAAATTTTAACCAAAAAGGGAAATAAAAGGAAAGAGAAAAAGAAAAAAAATCTAGCAGAAAATTTGGTCCCGGCGGGGCTCGAACCCGCGACCTTCGGCTCATAAGACCAACGCTCTAACCAACTGAGCTACGGGACCTTTTGATTTTGTTCATTTAAATAATTTATAAAGAATATGTGTGATAACTTATCAGATCTATATTATGAGATAGCTAAAGAATAAGCTTAGAGAAAAAAAAGGATATTCAGCGTTCTTTTTATCTTCGGAACAAAATTATCAATAATTGAATTTCATAATGTGTGTCTGTATTTAGTAATGAACTCACCATATAATCTTTAAACTGTGAGCATCAATATAAGCAATTCAATTGGCTATACACTCGAGAATTGTCCATTTTTTGTAGTCATATAATTCGTCTTCAAAAGAAGAATAAGAAAACGTTTTATTAAAATTTAGATACACAAGCCCAAAAACATTATATATGTACTTATCTAGACATTTAACCTAGAATTTATAATAATATTTTGAATTTGATTACTATTAATTCTAGTTTATTTGAAATTGACAGTGAAATGAGATTTTAGTTAGTGATTGGAATGGAAGAAAAATTGACCCGAGAGCCAGACGGACCATGTTGAAAGAGGAGACGAAATGGAGCCGAATCAAAGTCGAAAAAATTCAAGAAGGCAGCTTAGGTGCATCGCGCATCAGGGATTTTCTTTAAAGTATGAAAGGTTTGGATTTTTTTGATGATCAAGGAATGTAATTTATATCGTAATGAAATCTTTTATGGATAATTTTCTACCATTTTAGTTAGACACTGAGTAGCTTGAATCTAAATAGACATTTTCCACGGGACATGAACGACACACTTTATATCGCCCTGCGCTCTTCCAAGAAACAGAAAAAAGGGTGAAAACCATGGCTTCAACTTCTTTATCTTCTTCCTCCCCTTCAATGGCTTCCAAGTCTTCCCTCATTTACACACACACACACACACACAGAGGCACACCTTCTTCAGAACTCTCAATCACTTGACAGAAATGTCCGAACGACCCATTTAGGTCACTGGTCACTAGAGCAGGATTTGTGTTGTAACTTATAGAAGAGCGTATGTACCTAGAACGAACACATCATTCTTGCATAATCGAACAAACAAATAAACTAAGTCTGTACATTTTGAGAAACAGACACAAGGCCACAAATGAACATTTTCGGACTCGTTGACTGTTTAGTCACATTTCTGCAAGTATATACATTAATATAATACATTGAACGAGTCCCTCCCATGCTTATAAATATTTAGTAAGAGGGAGAAGTAATTTTATTCAAAGTCTTCCAACTTCCATCGCTCCTCTATTTACAAATCCTCCCTCACATGGTTGGTCAATGCTGTGGATTTGCAGATGGGACAACTGTTCTTCATGAGCAGCCACTTCTTTATGCAATCTCTGTGATATTTGTGTCCACAGTCGAGGATTCCGATTCTTTCTTGCTCCTCGTAGTCAGTCTACAGAAAGCCAAGCAAACTGAAGTTTTACCAAATTTAAAGCAGCAATTCTACATCCATTCTCCCATGGCAAAGTAAAGGACCAAAAAACGTCAAGAAAAAACATAATATGCAGTACCGGGTGGGGGGTTTGTATACCAGATGGAAGAGAATGAAGAGAATGAAGAATAAGCAGTATCAAACAAATGGATGTAACAGTTATTTTACTTCAATGTTCAAGATTTTTTCAAAAACTAACATGTGAGAAGTTAATTGTATACCTTAAAACACATAAAGCAATCATCTTCATTATTGGATGTGCCAAAAGATAATATTAATACCTGGCATATTACACAGAACTTGATTTCCTGTTCCAAACATGTTGTCCCTTCAAGACTGGAACAAGTTGCTGATGAGGCAAACGTTCCTACTTTCAAATCACGTCGAATAGCTTCTTCAGACAATCCAGTGACAACACTACCAATTTGTTCCCCTAATGCAAGAAGCTCCTGTGGTATAGTGGCAAAATTTAGAAATTGTGTCAATGTCACATATAAAACAACCATTCATCAACCGCTTCAATATCCCAATCACAGACAGTAAGGGACATGTAACTTTTCTGTTACCTCATACGACATGTGATCTATATCCAAACGCATATCCATGTGATGATCGACAGTATCTCTGGCTTCATGATAGCCAGGAATTTCTAGCATGGCGACTTCCTACAATGACAACTCAGAGAAAATATACTGCATAAATGATATTACTTAGTATTCCGTCAACAGACACTTAACTCTAATGCTCCCAGTAATCAGACAATGGAATCAGTTATGACAGAAATGACAATTATATAGATGAAACAAGAGAAACAATGATAAGAGCTTTACATCTTCTGGTAGAAGTCTCAAATGAGGAAGGTTCCGATGCCTTGTATTTGAATCGAGCACGACTTCCCTTCGATGAGGCTGGTACAACCGAAAGCCCGTTGAGGGAACAGGTGCTAGAAATGTAGGGCCTGACTCTACAGCATCCTGGAAAGGACTGATGCCACTATTTGC
>CAIGRB010011288.1:9855-30052 GCA_903798255.1 Fraxinus quadrangulata
TAGATTATTAAAAGGTGTTTGTGTGTGTGTGTGTGTGTTATTCATGCGAATATTTGATCGGTCCAAATAAATGTCAATATTTTGTCGAATTACACATACACCTGTGGTGATAAACAGGTGGCGATTATTTGGTTTAACGTGTGATCAATGAATCTATCCAAAGAAATGTTTATTGATTGACACGTTTCTTTGTTGCTAGTGTTTGATCACTGTAAAAAGAGTACCACTTACAAACCAATATTTTAGTACAAAAACTAAATATTGATGTTGTACTAGGTATCTTGTGATGGACCCTACTATTGTTTGAAATTATTATTTGCATATTAAGGATTGTGAGCTCTTCCAATTAATTGTTTTCTAATTCAGTTTCAGGTTCTGCTGCCAATAACTCTGCTAGCATCAATTCAATTTCAATGGTTAATGGCACCAACTTCAAGGCATGGAGAAACAACGTAATGATTGTTCTCGGAGTCATGGATCTAGACCTTGCTTTACGGGTCGATCAACCTATTGCACTTACTGATAAGAGTACCTCTGATGACAAGAGTGAGATGGAGAAGTGGGAACGATCGAACTGCATAAGTTTGATGGTCATAAAGCGTGCTATTCTAGAAGCATTATGGGGCACTATATCTGATAAGGTGGGCTAAGGGTTTCCTTGAGGACCATGAGAAGAGGTTTGTTAAGAACGAAAAGACTGAAACTAGTACACTTTTGGCAAATTTTATCTCAATGAGGTACAAAGGAAAATGAAACATACGGGAGTATATTATGAAAATGTCTCACGTTATTTCAAAACTAAAATATTGAAGTATGATATGCAGAAAGTGCTCATTTAGCCACCACCTCTAAGAACAAATGGAACAAAAAAATGAAAACGAATAAGGAAGTTCCGGGTACAGTATTACAAAAGAAACATCATAAGGAACAAACTGAGGGTAGTTATTTTTTCTATGGAGCTGCAGGTCATAAGAAGAAGAATTGTACCAACTATCATGCATGGCGTGCCAAGAAAGATTCTCTTCTTCATTTGGTTTGTTCTGAGGTTGATTTAACTTCGGTACCTAGATACAGATGGTGGATAGATTCTATTGCAACAACTCACATTAGTGTGTCTATGAAGGGTTGTCTGAGTTACCAAAAATCAAGTGATGGTGAAAGATACATCTCTGTTGGCAACGACAAGACGGTGGAAGTAGAAGCAATAGAAAATTTTAGATTATTGTTAAAGACTGAATTTTATTTGGATCTTAATGAAACATTTATTATGCCGTCTAAAAGACGGCATTTGATTTCTATTTCTATTTTGGACAAATCTGGGTATTCTTGTTCATTCAGGAATGAAAATTTTAGTTTATTTCATGATTCAAAATTGGTTAGTTTCAATTCTATATCAAGTTACGAAAATCTTTATATAATTGATATGATTGCTTTTTTTATCAATCATTGCATGTAATTACTCGAGGTGTAAAGTGAAAATTAACTGACGAGAATTCTGTGTCGTTATGGCATAAGAGATTATGTCACATCTCTAAGAGGAGAATTGAGAGACTTGTGTCTAACAAAATTGTCTATCTCCTTGACTATACAAATTATGACACATGTGTTAACTGTATAAAGGGAAAACAAATCAATAAAAAGAGATTTCAGGCCAACATGACTTTAGACGTCTTAGAACTTATACATACGGACATTTGTGAACCATTCCTTACGACTTCTTGGAATGGTCAACAATATTTTATAAAGTTTATAGATGACTTTTTCAGATATGGCTATATATATCTCATTCATGAAAAATCATAGTCACTGGATGTGTTCAAAAACTATAAAGTTGAAGTTGAAAACCAACTTGACAAAATGATTAAAAGCGTTAGATCCAATCGTAGTGGTGAATATTATGGTAGACATGACAGTTCAGGTGAACAACATCTAGGACCATTTGCTAAATTCTTAGAGGAATGCAGTATCATCTCACAGTACACTATGTCGGGTTCGCTCACTATGAATGGTGTTGCTGAAAAACGAAATATAATGCTTAAGGATATAGTGATGAGTATAATTACTCATTCTACCTTGCTAGAATCACTCTGTGGTGAAGCACTAAAGACTGCAGCATATATACTCAATAGAGTTCCAACTAAGGCTACTGATAAAACCTCTTATGAGCTTTGGACAGGAAAAATGTTTAGTTTGAAGCACTTATGCATTTGGGGATGTCCAGCTGAGGCAAGGTCCTATAGGCCAAATGAAAATAAACTAGATGCAAAGATTATCAATTGCTATTTTATTGGATATTCTGAAAGGTTCAGGAGTTACAAGTTTTATGATTCCACAACTAAGGTAATTTTCTAGACGAAAAATGTTCGGTTCTTTGAGGATGTTGAATTTACATGGAGAAAAAGGGTTACAGACTTTGTCTTTGAGGATGAATACATTGAAATTCCTCCAATTGCCATTGACAATGATTAGGATCAGGTTTATATCCTTAATATTGTTCAAGAAGTAACTTTGGATCAAGACAATGTCGTTGTATCTCCCTTTGAAGGTCAAAAACTTGTTCCAAAAGAACAAACTCTACAGCTTCAAAAATCAATGCCATTAAGAAGATCCACTAGAGAGAGGAGAAGCGCGGTTTCGGATGATTACATCGTATTTCACCAAGAACATGAAGTTGACATTGGAGTGGTGAAAGATGATCCAATCAACTTCCGTCAAGCCATGAAAATTTCTAACTCTCAAAAGTGGTTCGATGCCACGAATGAAGAGATAAAGTACATGAAGGACACGACGTGTGAGACCTTGTTCCATTACCTGAAGGTGAGAAATCCATTGGTTGCAAATGGATATTTAAGACCAAGAGGGATTCGAAGGGTGATGTAGAGATGTGTAAAGCTCATCTGGTCGCAAAGGGCTTTACACAGAAAGAAGGCATCGATTATAAAGAGATTTTCTCTCTGATTTCTTCAAAAAGACTCTTTCAGGATTATAATGGCATTGGTAGCACATTTCAATCTTGAGTTACATCAGATGGATGTTAAGATAATGTTTCTCAATGGTGACATTAATGAAACAATCTACATAGTACAACTAGAAAACTTTGTGTCGGATGTTGCAAATCAAATGGTTTGTAAACTAAAAAAAATCCATCTATGGACTCAAACATGTCTTTCGTCAATGGTATTACAAGTTTCATCAAGTGATCATCTCATATGGTTTCGAGATGAATTCGATCGATGATTGTATATACTACAAGTTCAGTATGAGTAAATATATTTTTCTGATTTTATATGTCGAAATGTCGATGACATATTGCTTGTCATCAATGATACATGCTTATTGCATGAAACCAAAACAATTTTAGCAAGGAATTTTAAGATGAAAGATCTTGGTGACGCTTCTTTTGTATTAGGAATTCAGATACACCGAGATCGTTCTCGAGGTATTCTTAGATTCTTACAAAAGAGTAATATCTTAAATGTACTTAAAAAGATATGACATATAAGAATGTAAATCAGGTGAAACCCTTGTGGCTAAAAGAGACAAGTTCAGTTTAAGTCAATGCCCAAAAAAATGACTTGGAATTTAAATGTAGAAGATTCCTTATTCTTCAGCTATATGGAGTCTGATGTATGCTCAAGTTTGTATGGGTCTGGATATAGCGTACATTATTGGGATGCTAGGGAGATATTTAAGTAACCAGGGAATAGATCATTGGAAAGCAGCCAAACGGGTCATGCGGTATTTACAGAGAAGAAAAGACTACATGCTCACATACAGAAGATCAGATCAGTTGGAGATCATCGGTTATTCTGATTTTGATTTTGTGGGATGCCAAGATAGAAGGAGATCCACTTCGGACTATTTCTACCTGCTTGTTGGAGGTGCTATTTTCTGGAAGAGTGCTAAGCAGACACTCATAACTACTTCCACCATGGCAGCGAAGTTTGTAACGTGCTATGAAGCATCAAATAATAGAATATAGCTGCGAATTTTGTCACTAGGCTATGCATTGTAGACAGTATAGAAAGACCACTCAAGTTATTTGTGACAATCAATCAACAGTTATATATTCCAATAACAACAAGAGCTCGACGAAATCAAAACATATAGAGATCAAATTTCTGGCTGTTAAAGAAAAAGTTCAGAGTGAACAGGTTTCAATAGAGCATATCAAGACAAACTACATGGTTGCGGATCCACTTACTAAATGATTCATATCCAAGGTATTTCATGAGCACACTGCTCATATAGGTGTAATATCTCTTAAAGATATTTAATTTCAGTTGGAGTTTGTATTTCTGTGCTTTTCATATTAGCCACATGTACTATCATTTTGGAAGTTTATGGTTGAAGTTATCATTGGTTATAAATTTTTTGGTTTATTATTTCTGAACTTATTTGAAAATAATCTCACTAAGGTATTAAGGTGGACCGATTAGAAATAGGCATGTTAAGATCACATCAAAAGTAATTTCCATGATACGTATCCATGCTTGATCAATGTCATTCAGTTATGTCGATATACACGACCATTGATGGGTTTCGTTACGATATAAGTAACGAAAGTCACTTTGATCATATGTTGATATGATTGATGGATCGAATTGTTTGGGAATACATTCGGTAATGATAGAAAAATTTTAAGTACTCATAAGGTTATATTTAATGTACAAATACAAGGTAACACATATGGTCCAAATGAGAGATTGTAAGAATTTTAATTGAACTGTGGGCTTATATGTGAAATATTGTGTATTAAATTAAATACTATTAATTTATGTTAAGACCCGTTTAAAGTTATCTAATAAGTTTTCAATATTTGGGTTTTGAAACATCCAATTAAAGTATGGGCATTTATGTATAGAAACAAGGTTTGTTCCTAATTTCATGATTGGCCGAATTAGGTTAATGCGTTAGTATATACGGTCATGCTCCCCAGATCATACGTTTTGGTTCATTCTGTTCTGAGTCCCAACATTAGAGAGAAATAATGAACAATGTGTTGATTTGGAAGACTAAAATCGCATGACTAAGTCATTATATTAACCATGTCTGATTCAGGTACACTTCCGCTTTGGTTCCAAAAAAACGTGAAACATCGTTATGACGATAAAGAATTTTCCCAACACACATGACTTGAATTTAAGAAGTTGCAGAATATTTTAAAAAATGACCTTATGTACGATCATGATGGTGAGGCATTTATATACACCAAATAAACAAGGTCATTTATATCAGCCATCATCTCTTGTTCACTCGACTTAGCCATTACTCACTCAATAAGTTCAGAGGTTCCCCCAGCAATTCGAAAATGAAATAGAATCAAGTTTGAAGAAAAATTTAGCTCATTTGATCTCAATAGTACCTATTCAGACGTTATTGACAAGCTTGCTTGTACTGTAGACAAGATCACTCATACTATTAAATCAATTGACATTAGAGAGCATAGTAGGGGAAATGTTATCAAGGAGACGTTTCAAGGCCATTGATTTGCTTAATACCAAATAAACCCGAGAACACCCAAATAGTGTCATAAATGGATGATATCTAAATCAAAATGAGGCCATTTTTGGGACATTATGAGTAGTGAATTTTATAATTTTGAGTTGTTAATATATTGTTTATGAATATTTTAAATTTGAAATAATCATGAATTCTACAATTTTTTATGTGTTTATTAAACGTAATTAGTATTACTTGATTCACTTTTACATGACGTTTTCATTTTCTCTGTGTATGTCTATATGTTTTCATTTTTTTTATTTTTACATGTTCCACTTATATAACGTCTAATATCAACATACACGAAACTAATGAAATAGTGATGGACGAGATTGAAGAAGATGAGAGTGAAGAAGCATTTAGGTATTCATGATTAGTAATTCAAGCAATTCTCTACATGTTACATGGTACAGAAAAATTTCGACAAGTTTATAGAATGTATCCTGGTGTGTTTTTAAAAGTAAGCAACATTGTTAAAGAAAACACCCTTACATGATACAAGGTATATTTGTATTGAAAAATGCTTATAATATTCCTACTCATTGCTAGTCAAAACACTCGGATATTTTTTAATTTTAAAAAATTCGTTGATCACATTTCACTACTAGCCTAAGTTTCAACAAGATTTTACAGACATTAAACAAAATTATAGTAGATATGATGGTCAATCGGGGATCCGCAATGCTAGAAAAATGAGGAAAAGTATAAGATTTTACCTTACTTTAAAGTAAGTGACAAATTTATAATTACTATTATAATTGTTGTTATTTTTGTTATCGTTTGTGTTCTTATTATTCATTTGTATTATTTTATTGTCCCATGATTGCATTTGGAGATATTGGCGACACCTACGTTCCAACAATTATGATTGGATGTGATACAAGCAATCATCATGGAATGATATCACAGAATGTTTTATCTACATGTAACTTTGATTTGAAATTTATATACATGCTAAGTGGGTAGGAGGGAGGGATCGGCACATGATTCAAGGCATCGAGTGATGCGTTAACAAGGAGAAATTTGCTCAAAGTGCCACAAGGTATGACTTTGTAATGTCATTCATACTTTTATGTTTTACTATTAAATCATGATTACAGATGTTATAAGTTACTCGGTAATTCTATAAGTATTTTATGGTCATATAAATATTTTTTGGTATATTGTTGATTTTCAAATCGACGTAAATTCTTAGTTCCTTTGGGAGGCGCTTGCTATCGTTTTCAAGATTTTACTGGTCATGGTCGTGACCCTCAAAATGCAAAGGAGTTGTTTAATTTTTGTTATGCTTTCTTGAGGAACATAGTTAAGATGATATTTGGTATATTTAAATCATGGTTCACAATTTCAAAATAGCTCATCCATTTTCATATTATACACAAGTGATGCTGATATTAGCTTGTGTAGGATTACACAATTTTTTTTTTTCAAATATTGTTGTTATAATGAATTTATAGTTGAACCTCATAATGAAGTTTCATCATCTTCGTCAATTAACGAAGGAAAGACATTGCCAAATTTTTTTAGAATCAAAAGCAAGGAAGAGAATGCTAATGTATGGAATGATGAATTATTCACTCACATGAGGTGGGTCCCACGCGAAACCCACCTCAATAAAAATATAGAAAGAACCCCACTCCACCTCACCTCCTCCATGTGTGAGTGTTATGTGGAGGTTTTGTGAGAAAATCATGTGAACAATGATGTAAACAAAATCAGAGAATCTTGCCCATGGATTAAAATCTATGGGGGTTCTGTAAGAAAATTTACAAACAATTTCAGAGAAAATGATGTGAACAAAATCAAAATTGATTTGCCGGGCTTTAGTTCGGGAGTGGTCGGAGAATCTTGCCCATGGACTATTTGAACTTAAAGACAAATTAATTTTGGAATCATAAGGAATCGTAACAGTAAAGAGTTTGTTTTTTCTCACAATTATGAGACCTTATTGTTCGGTGGTGTCCAAGTTTTACCTTTTTGCTCCATCAAGATATTACCAATCAAATTTGTGCAAAGCATTTGCTAACACAAATTCAATTAACCCCGTTGCAAAACTAATCCTTGGGCAAATTCTTTAGTCATTCCCAAATGAAATATATATTCGTCGCAAAACCAGTTTTGTTAGATCCCATGTGCAGTCTCATTTCTTGCTTGCCTAATTTTGACAGCGGTAAGCTACGGTGCCGACTGTGGTAAGAGAAGAGGCGACTTTAGAAGATAACTTTTTGGGATGAAGAAAATAGTGGTGGTGGAGTGGTGGTGCTGATAGTTTTGGTGGATATGGTTGTTTTTTAGGTTTGATTTTGGTGTGGATAGGTTGAAGAAGATAACTTTTTTTTTTATTTAATTCTTTTTATATGAAAAATGTAAAGTTACACTTTTACCCATTAAAATTTTGTCAAATTTTGGTAAAATTGTTAACTTTAGGTCAACTAACAAATGAACTAATGGTTCTATCCATTTAGGATTCGAATGCGAATTTTTTAAAGGTTTGGTACAGTTAGTGATACAAACGAAATGTTTGGACCAAATCTACAATAAAATGAAAAGTTTGGTACCGAGACTGCAATTTTCCCTCTTTTTTTTTCAAAAAAGAAAAATCTTTACAAATCTTTAATGAAAATCTACAAAGTCTTTGAAAAGTCTATTATTATCTTCTAACAAATTCACAAAAGTCATTTAGAAGTTTATGAATTTTACAAAAGTCTCCGAGTTATAAAATTTGCAAAATTCTTTATAAATCTCTAAGCATAAAAAAAAATACACATTTATTTATTTAAATATTATCCTCAACTGAAAAGATTCGACCTTGTGTCATTCAATACTTAGACTGAATTAGGCTTGAGCTAGCTAAGCAAAGAGCATATTCTTTGGATGTTCTATTTCGTAATTAAAAGTGGCCAAGAATATGCTGCAACAATTGAGTGGATCTTTGTTTTGCCATTCAAAACAGAGAGGTTTACTTCCGAGGGAGATTTTTTAGATCAATTTTCTTCCCAATCAGTCTCAATAAATTAAAAGGTGATGTGTTAAACCCGAACTCGAACTCGGCCCACTTTGATTGGGCTTGGTGGCCCATCATTGAGATCGGGCCATTACCAAGGTCGGGCCCATACAAATCAACCCGACCTCAACCCCCAATAATTTGGGCTGTCTACAAGGTCAGGGTCCACACAGGTCAATTCCTTATCCCCTAACTCACGTGTTCTCCCCCGTCACACTTGCCCATAGAATGCTAGTTCAATTCAAACACTAACCCCTAGATTGCCACGAATTTCACATTGTCTCAAATTGTGCAATCCTAACACCATGCACACACCTTTAATAAGGGAAGTTCATCCCTTCTAGGACTCCGTCACCAACCTCTATAAATATGTATCACAGCCTCATTATCCAGGTACGTTTCTTTTTATCGATAATCCAGCTCACAATCTCTTACATAATTCCCTTTTTTGACTTAAACATCAGATGGGTGACGAGGATACATCTCGATACCTTTGTTTTAGGAATTGAAGACCAGGTCGTGCGGAGTTTAATCAGCTAGTTCAAGTTCATTCAGGTGATGATTTTTGGTAGCATCATTGGTGCCGTCTGTGAGAAACGCTACCAAACGCCATGATTAACACACGTTCAGGACATCTCCCAACAAGCTCATCCGCTCCCAACCAACCCCCTACCAGAGACCATCCGAGTCCCCGGAGATATCGTCGGGAGAACCACAACACCCGTCGGCAATAGTAGGACCCGAAATGTTTGAGGAACTCAGCCACAAGTGGCCACGCTGACTCAGCTATTACAACAGAGAAGTACACCCCAGCATCGTCCCCGCAGAGTGGTCTTATGGCAGACGAACGAGCTCACGGGCCCAGTCATGGTGAGGCCGGAACCTCAGATGTACCGTATGTGCCCCATAGGTTCGATATCGATTACTTTGGATTCAGCTGACCTCTCAAGAATCATTCAAGAGGAAATCACTGCCGGAATGCTTTAGAAGTCCCAGGTGATAACAAAGTTCACCCTGGAAGTCTTGTCATACCCCCTACCAAACCGGTTTAAGTACCATTGGGTAAAAGTATACAATAGGACAATCGACCCCATCAATCATCTCAACATATACACGAACATCATGAACTTATAGGTCGCACCTGACGCTNATCAATCATCTCAACATATACACGAACATCATGAACTTATAGGTCGCACCTGACGCTGTAATGTCTAAGGCCTTTCCTCAGACACTCACGAACGTAGCCAGGGATTGGTTCTCCACTTTGGAGCCCAACTCCATATCATCCTTTTCAGACTTAGCTAACAAGTTCTCCACTTTTTTTGCGAGTAGTAAGCGCATTAAGAAGACAGCTGCGTCACTCATACAAATGCGAAGGGGACCCAACGAGACAGTTCATAGTTTCATAACAAAGTTTAACAAGGAAAGATTAATGATCCCGGACCTACATATCACAACTGCAGTCTCTGCTCTAACATATGCCGTAAGATGTGAGGCGTTTAAGATGTCTCTGTCAAAGACCCCTCCTAGGTCAATAACTGACTTACTTACCCGGACTAAGAAATACATTAACATGGAAGAGACCATGTTCCTAAGAAGAGAGGCCCGGCCATCAAAGAAGACCGATCTAAAGAAGCCACATGAGTTTAACCAGCACCCTAATCCTTTCAGAGGTAAGACCTCTCTCTAATACCTTTCACTCGCTTGAACACAACCAGGTCTAACATTTTGATGGAGATCAAAAACCTTAAAGAATTAAAGTGGCCTCCTAGACTACGGGCTCCTCCCAAAGCCAGTGATAAAAGCAAGTACTGTGACTTTCATCGAGATCATGGGCATACGACTGAAGGATGCTTTGCCCTGAAGAGAGAGATCGGGGCTCTCATCAAGAGATGTTTGCTAAAGCATCGGTGGAATAGCCAGAATAGGGAGAAGACTCCTAAAGATAGGGAAGATAAGCAGATAATCATATGAATTATTAATGTCATTATCAGAGGCGATATCAGGGGGATTCCAATAGCGGGCGTAAGCAGTATGCTAGGAAATATCCCTCGATCTTGAGAATGGAACTAGGTAATGTAGAAGACATCACATTCAGATCAAAGGACCTAGAGGGCATGTCTTTTCCTCATGACGACACCTTGGTCATATCGACGATCATTGCTAATTTCGAGGTAAGGAAAATTTAGGTGGACAATGGAAGCGCGGCTAACGTTTTATCACATGAGGCTTTCATTCAAATGGGTATTTCAGCTAAATAGCTTAAGTTAGTCAAAATCCCCCTTCAAGGTTTTGGGGGTGGTGTTGTTATTCCAGAAGGCATCGTTGGGTTACCTCTCACCTTGGGATCAGATGGGAAGCATGTCATGCAAATCACAACCTTTCAAGTAATTCGTGCTCCTATAGCCTATAACGCCATACTTAGAAGACCCTTGTTGAACATGATCAAGGCGATTGTCTCAACTTTTCACGTGACAGTAAAGTTTTCTACCGGTAATAGGGTCGGGGTTGTTCGAGGAAGTCAAACTGTAGCAAGACAGTGCTATGTTACCAGTGTCCGGGAGATTAAGACTGACGTCATGTAGCTTTTCGAGGTCAATCTAGACCTCGAGCATCGTAGGAGGCTTGCTCTGGTAGAAGTGATGGATGAGGTCGAGCTCGAGCTCGAGCCGGAAAGAAAGTTACCATCGGTCGAGATCTTGATGCTACGACTAAGCCCAACTTATCAGTTGTCTGTCTCGTAACATCGATTTATTCGCCTGAAATGTCGAGGACATGCCCGAAATTGACCCTAAAGTGGCAGTACACAGACTCAACATAAACCCAAATACAAAACCAGTGAAGCAAATGAGGAGGTAGTTTGCGCCAAAACGACGAGAAACCATACGAGAAGAAATTGCAAAGCTCATTAACCGGAGATTTATTCGGAAAGTCCAGTATCCTAATTGGCTTGCCAATGTTGTTCTTGTTAAGAAAGCTAATGGGAAGTGGCGAGTCAACATCGAATTCACAAATCTGAACAGAGCATGCCCCAATGACAGCTATCCCCTACCTCGAATCATTGTTCTTGTTAAGAAAACTAATGGAAAGTGACGACTCTACATCGACTTCAAAGACCTAAACAAAGCATGCCCCAAGGACAGCCATCCCCTACCTCGAATCGATAATCTTATGGACAACACCTCAAGTCATAAATTATATAGTTTCCTAGATGCTTTCTCTGGGTATCATCAGATTCTTATGTCAGAAGAAGATCAGGAGAAGACCTCATTTATGTCTGACTCAGCTATTTATAGTTACAGAGTCATGCCATTCGAACGCAGGAGCTACATATCAAAGACTTGTCAACAAACAAGATCTTTGCCAATTTGATAGGTAAGAACATCGAAGCATACGTGGATGACATGGTCGTTAAAAGGAAGCATGCGGATCACCATATCTCTAACCTTGATGAGGTCTTTGCTACCCTACGAAAGTATAATATGAAGCTGAACCCTACGAAATGTGCATTTGGAGTGGGTTCCAACAAGTTCTTAGGATTCATGATCACACACAGAGGGATAGAGGCCAACCCTGACAAGATCTAAGCCTTGGTATCTATGGAGCCCCCGAATTGAAAGAAAGATATTCAGAAATTAACAGGTCAGGTCGCGGCTTTGAACATGTTCGTATCCCGAGCAGCAGACAAGTGCTTTCCTTTTCTCAAAGTTCTAAGGGATAACTGAAGTTTTGACTGGAATGAGGAGTTTAATTTAGCCTTTCAAGAATTGAAGCAGACACTGGCAGCACATTCGGTTCTTACCAAGCCGAAACCCGACGATTCGTTGCTATTGTAGTTGGCTGTTTCCGAGATCGCGGTAAGTAGGGTGTTAGTGAAGGAAATTGGAAAGGTCTAACAACCCATCTACTATTTGAGTAAAGTGCTTTTGGATGCAGAAACTCGGTACACGTTGGCTGAACAACTTGCACTTGCCTTGGTTGTGACTGCCCAAAGACTACATCAACACTTTCAAGCACATCCCATTGTTGCGCTCACTAATCAACCACTTATACACATCCTAGAGAAACCAGAAGTCTCGGGTAGACAACTAGTTCGCAGGACTCTTCGACGATTGCCTAGCCCCACTGGGCATCTTGATCGGGTTCTCATCCCGAGCTCTTTTCTTCCCTTTCGACGGGACAGATGCCTTGGGCTTCGGGACCTTGGCCTTCTAATGGACGTTAGATAGAATGACTGCTAGGTCGAACGATATCTCTAAATCTGCAAAAAATGAATAAGGGATTAGCGCGATCAAAGTTCAGGGTAGTTCAACAAAAATAAAGAGTTTAGACTCGTACCCTCGATTTTTTTTAACGTTGGCATGATCAAGGGTGTCATCCTCGAGCAAGAAATCAACTTTAGCTGCAAGAGGATTGTGTTGGACTAACCTTTACCTATTTCTCTCTAAAACCTCGAAGTAAGCCTGCCCTTCATTGAACTTATAAGGGATGGACCACATTGGGCTGAAGGAATGGTCTAGGTTTTGGGGTTTAACAAAAAAATACCTCTCTTTCCAACCTCGAAGAGAGCTCGGGGTTTTTGTTGACCTAAATCCCCCAGTTCACTGATAAATACATGAAGTAATTATACCTCGACGAGAACTTAAGGTCGAACACCATCCATAATAGGTCGACTCGGGGCTCAAGATTAAGGCATCTATATAAAGTAAAAAAGTACACTAGCAGCCTCCACCCGTTCAGTGCTAAGTGACTCGGGCAGAGAAGGTACGAGGTCAAAAAATGAATGAAGAAGGGGTATAAAGGCCACTTGAGCCCAGTCCTTAAGGGCATCCTTGAAAAATGCCATCTCTCCATCCCAAGCATCCATCACTGTCTCCCTAGGCTCGGGAGTCCTAACATCGCACATGGGCATAACCACGAACTCTCTAGCTACCTTGATTACCACACGCTCCTTATACTTGGTCGGTATCCTGGGGTAGGTCAGTATAGCCTCGACCTCCGAGTGCGAGGTTATTGGCACAACCATGGGGACAATAAAGGTTTCCTCGGGGTCGGGTCTCCTAGTAGTCGAGCTGCTAGATGTCTTACTGCTACTACTCGATCCCTCACTACTACTCGACATTATAAATAAATAACTTAAAAGCTCGAGCACTTACCTCTTAGCATCGATGCTCACCAATAAACCTCTAGTCTCCGAACTCGAGCTGCTTTCACTGAGAGTTGAGAGTAAAAAGTGAAAAAATGAATTGTGAAAAAGGGGGGGTATTTATAGGGATCAAAGGAATGTCAAAAGTCTTTCAATCCTGGCCCTTGGTGGGCGCTACATGTCATGCATCCTAGGTCGATCCCCTGGAGCCTTCATAAACATGACACGTGGCCACAATGCTGTTATACGCAATGGCCAATTAATTTCAACCCGGCCCATTTACACATCTATGCATCTCGACCTGCAGCACGAGAACATACCTTTCAGCTGCAGCCTGGATGCACGGGGGCCTGTGATGGTATTAAACCTGAACTTGAACTTGGCCCAATTTGATTGGGCTTGGTGGCCCATCATTGAGATCTGGCCATTACCAAGGTCGGGGCCCATACAAATCAGCCCGACCTCAACCCCCAATAATCTGGACTGTCTACAAGGTTAGGCTCCACACAGGTCAATTCTTTATCACCTAACTTACGTGTTCTCCCCCCGTCACACATGCCCATAGAATGCTATTTCAATTCAAGCACTAACCCCTACATTGCCACGAATTTCACCTTGTCTCAAATTGTGCAATCCTAACACCAAGCACACACCTTTAATAAGGGAAGTTTAGCCCTTCTATGACTTCGTCGCCAACCTTTATAAATATGTATCACAGCCTCATTATCCAGGTACTTTTTTATCGATAATCCAGCACACAATCTCTTACATGATTCCTTTTTCTGACTTAAGTATCGGAGGGGCGACGAGGACACATCTCGATAAATTTGTTTTAGGAATTGAAGACCAGATCATGCAGAGTTCAATTGGCCAATTCAAGTTCATTCAGGTGACGATTTTTGATAGCATCAAAAGGTAAGCCCTTTTCCTTGATTTTACTAATCTTCTTTCCTTTTGTTAACTTAGGATTGTGATATCGAACTTGAGAAATTCTAGTTTCATGTTCTATGAATTGGTGGATAGAATTATTTTGACTGAACTTCTTTTCTTTGTTAAGAGGTGGATAAGAGTTCCTCCGAAAATCTTGTTCAGAAATTTATGAAAAGTATCAACTAGTTTCTTAGGTTCTTGTTTCAGAGATCCTTCACCCACTTCTTATTATTTTAATCCAATCCCATGACATTAACCTTTCCCCATTACATAGCTATAATAGGTAGTTTTTTAGAGGCAACTGCAATTATGATTAAACCTAAATAATGCATTTTGAGTAGATTATTCCTCTTCAACAATGTTAATGAGTACGAGTGAACAAAAAAATCGAAAAATCTAACAAACTGACCAAATCAAATCGAGTCGGGTCAGTTTGAACCAAACCAATTGGTTTGATTCAGTTAATTTTAACCATTGAAAAGCCAGGTCGGGCCTGGGTCAATTAACCGATCTAATTCGCTAATACATTTTTTTTTATTTTAAAATTCATATTTTAAACTTAACAGATAAAATAATAAAAATATAACGATATATATTTTTCAAATAATTTGTTTACCGTCTATGCTTTTTCTACCAAAATTTCAAATTCCAAAAGAAAATAAATGCAAGAATAATTGTTTATTGTACACTCTAAATTTAGGTTATAGTATTGCTTTTCATTTTAATGTGATTTTTTGTTTGTAACTATCGTGTGTGTGTGTGTGTGTATATATATATATATATATGACCTTACTTGGCCCTCATTTTTTTTCAGCTACATATTTTTCAATAAAATAATATTACAATTAACTCAAAAACTTTTCATTCATTTTTAATCATATATTTTTCATCAATCTACTATTCCAAAATATATTTTACTTCAAAAATTAAAAAAAATTTGACCATGGATAGGTAATTTTTTATTTTTTTAACTTGGACAAATGTTTAAACTGACTAATCAAACCAAATTGGTTTGATATGGTTTGGTTTGGTTCGGTTCGGTTTCAACAGATGGATTTGGTTGGTTTGGGTTGAATTTATCCAAATCAATCAAGTGTTTCGATTTCGGGTTGAGCTGAAAATCAATCCAACCTAAAACCATGCTTGGGTCTATTTACGAGTAACTGACCTAAGACAAAAACTTGAATAATAATAAAATGATCTTAGTAGTAACACACGAATGAGTGTTGTTCGAATTTCACTCGAACGGATATAAGAAATACTAGAATCCATAAAAAATGAAAAAATTGAAATATTATTAATAAAAACACAAATGTAAGGTTTCAAATAAAATAAAATTAGTTGGCTATTGAAGAAATAACAAAAATATAAAATATAAATAATTATATTTCTCGTAACATGCATTTTAGCTTATAACTAACTCGAGCACACATCAGAGCCCCAAAAGTCTTTTAAGGTGAACCCTATTTATGTGTGGACTAACAAATTTATCATTATTACTGAATGTAGACTAAGACGATGCTAAAGATACTAGAGTGGCTAAAATATCTCTTGCAACTTTTTGCAAAATATGGTATTTTATTTGAGCCCTGTTTGACTCTTTTTAAAATAAAATTCTTTATTTCTCATACTTATTTTTAACAACACATTCATACAACAAAATATTTTGCACATAAATTTAAAAATTCTCACTATTTTTTAACTACATATTCTCTAGAAAAAATACTACTCAAAATATCATTTTTCCCAAATTTCTCTGCGCAATAACCATCAAGTGGAAGCTGAATTTGTATTCCAATGTTACAATCATTTGATTTATGCAATATACACTTGTCCAAAAAACATTTATCAATATTGGATCATTTTGGTGACTTGGGCCATTTTGGGATGGAGCCTGGAGTTATTTCATAATATTTGGAACATTTGAGCTAGCATGGGTTATTTCATAATATTAAATTTTGGATTTTAAATGGTACAGGTCGCGGGACCGTGATCATGTTCCTCATCCTCGTCCTATACCATCCTTGACTTTGGGAAGCGTCCATCGCCCCATCCCATCTACGAATATCAAGTTTAACATATACTTTTTGGGTTTTTTTTTTTTTTTTTGACCATTCCTACAAGTGCATGCACCAAATGGAAAACTGTCCATTGGTGTAGGCCCATTTTGGGAGCATCTACCAACCATTCTGCATGGTTCGCTTAGAACAAGCCAAGAATATAGTGCTTAAAACTAGGTTCGTTTTTCAAATTATGTATTTTGTTAAACATATTTCTAAATTTACCTTTTAATTTAATCCCTGATTGGTGGGAATTAAAATCAAATTATTATATGATTAAAATGAACTGTCTACTTTAACTTAAATTGAAAATTTAATTATAACCAAACAGGTGCTAATAAAATTTATCATTTGAACAATTAATATTAATTTATTTTTGTTATAAACTAGAGAGAAAAACAGAACAAATAAATGAGTCAAAACTTAATTGTCTTTTATTAAGAATCATGACCTGTATTTATATGATTCAAAATGAGAATTACAATTGGAATGAAATAGACTCTTTAAACTATATAAGACTTATCTATGCATGCTGATAAGACTATATAATCATCAATATTTATTTTATAATTTTATGGCACTCTTCCTTTGAAGATTATTTGCACAATAATTATCTCGTTGAAACATTGTTGGGCAAAAACAATGAAAAAAATACCAACAAATGAAAAGAGGGTACAAAGAATTTGAGTAATAAAATACTTGTTCATCAAAATCTTGTCAAGAAAATCCAATGTAACAAATTTTGAAAAAAAAAAAAAAAGTACAGCTACTCTCCCTGATTTCAATTCTTGTATCAAGCGATCCATATCTTATAAGTCAATGTCTTCAATATTGATATCTTGTACGTCAATGCCTTCAAATTACATCGTCTTCATACAAAATATTTATCAATTTTTAATGATTATGTGACATAATGATTCAAAAAATAGCTTTTGTCGATCTCTTCGAAAGTTTTATACATATCAAAATATTATTTTGAGGGTAAATATCTTGTATGTTATGGACATTCATTACATAAAGAATATGTCTCGTTAAAACATTATTAAAAAAAAACCCTATGAATAAAATTCTAATGGAGGAAAAAAGTGTATTATTCTTTTGAATATGCTACAAAAGTTACCTTAATAAAAACCTTACCAAGAAAACATAATGGGACAAACCCTTGGTAAAGAGAAAAATAGTACAATATATATTTTTTTCCTCATGGTAATAACACTTGAATTATATACTTCAAGCATAAAATCCTTTAAATATAATATTAAAACCATCAAGATAAGTTCGTTATAATGACATTTATTGCATTCATATCAAATTCCATGCATAGTCAGAGTAATAAAATAGAAACTTATGATTATATCCACCACATGATAATTTATCTAATTATAAAAGTTTTCGTGAAATTTATTATGTAAAGAGTTGTACATATCATATTATGAATTTATTTTTTCTATTTTCATTTTGCATAGATATACACATTTATGTGTTCGGACTGTAGATCCAGGAATTTCAAACTTCTCTAATAAATTCAATTTTCTAGGATTGCGTCCATTTATTTGGCCAATCACTTCTCCGATTTGCTAATTGCTCAGAGAATTGTTTAGTCAAATTGACAACTAGCAAACCGTTTTATAAAATATCACTCTTTAGGGCTTGAGATATTGTATAAGGGTTCAAACTACTCTTTTATTCTCGAAATTCTTTACTTTCCATCCTAATACATTGTGGTTGATTAATTTTACATATAATGTACTATCAAAATAATTAGATGAAAAAATTAGGTTTTGATCATAAGTCAATTATAACAAGGAGAACTGTGATGTTGATATAATGCGTATAAATTTCCCTAAACAGAAATGAAAAATACCTTGTTCTCAATTAAGTTAATTGGAAGCGTTTAACAAGTAATAGTATTAAACCATTTATTGACATCTCAACTAACACTTCTCAAAATGTTGAGATTTAGGATCACTAGCATTAATAAAATACATCGTCTTGATTGTATAATTTGAAAATTATGTTCATAATTTAAAATTTGAACTGTGATTTCGAAAATTTCAGGTTGCGAATTCCATACAATCATCTAATATATGTATAAAATCTATTAGATATAAATAATATTTAGATGATCAACGTGGAGGATGTTGGAGCCCATTTATAGAGAATTTAATCTCTATTTTAGTTAATAATGATCAATTTTCGATAAAGAGAACAAATAATATATAGAAATTCGTTGAATTGAAAAATCTTCTGATTCGTCATTGAATGTTGAATTCTCAATTTCGCATCATCAATGATCCAATAATGATTTAACTGGACATGTTAAATAATAAAATATAAGAATTATTGAACTCATGGTTAAAAACAATATTTAATGGTCTCTAAAGTTTAATATAGCATACCAATTAAGAAAAACTATTAAAAAATTTGTAGATTTTTCTTTTATTTAGTGGATAATAAATTACTAGTTTATTCATTCATATTACACTATGATTTTTCTAGAGTCCCAAAATAATATTTTTCAAGAATATTGATATAAATAAACTATTGCTTCTTTATAATCAATTTAATCAAAATTGCAATCTTCCAAGATCAATACATTGTTTACATTGAAATGTCTAAACTGTAATTCTTAAAAATAACCACAAAATATTATTCAAGAATATTAATAAACATAAAATTGTATTTCTTTCAAAGCAACATAAAGTTCCTCAAGAATGTTGATTTGTATCAATTGATTCCAACAAATCTACAACATACTTCTGGAATATTCAAATGCTTGAATCATATTTCGTTTTAGAATAACAATAATATCATGCTCTTCTGGAGTAATAACGTATTATTGTTTATAATAATAAATTATGTAATGATTTACTTTTTATGAGTAAAAACATAATTTATGTTAGATTTTATATTATCATGTTCTTCGAGAGCAAGTAAAATCTAACTAAAATATTAATTGAAATTATAGTGTGATACTTTAATAGCATGTTATATTTTATTAATATTTTTTTAAGAGCAACATGCTAATATTTTTCTAAAATATTGAAAATTATAATTCATACTTTTCAAGAATAAGTAATATTCTTTTGAAATATTAATTATAATGTTGTACAAATTCAAGGACAACAACTAACTATTATTTCGATACATTCGCTCTTCAAGAGTCATATATTTCCTTCTTCAAGAGCAATACATCAATATATTTTTTTGGAATTTTAAAAATTATAATTCGTGTTTTTACCCAAAAATCGATTAATATTCTTTTAGAATATTGAAATTGTAATAGCATGCTCTTTTGGAGCAATTAATATTCTTTTAGAATATTAGTAATGTTGTGCTACTTTATGAGTGACAACAAACTATTATTTAAAAACATTAACTTTTAAGGAGTATGTTTCATAGCGGAATATTAATTATTTGCAAAGTTATGCTTCTTCAAGAGTAACAACACGATCAATTTAAAGTTTATGAATGAATATAAAAAATATTCAATCATGTTGTCATAGGATAATAACAAATTATATATATTAATACCATAAAATAATATTTAAT